>JAPYXV010002248.1:0-13301 GCA_028533065.1 Trachops cirrhosus
TTTCTTTCCATCACTATTGGTTCCCTGTGCATTTTTCTTCATTTCACTTATTGTAGCCTTCATTTTTTCATCTAATTTGCGACCAAAATCAACCAATTCTGTGAGCATCCTGATCACCATTGCTTTGAACTGTGCATCTGATAGGCTGGCTACCTCTCGGTCACTTAGAAGGATGGGTTCTAAGGCTTTCAATGGTTCTGTCTGAGTCATCTTTTTTTTTTTTTTTAATCCAGTTGTGCCTGTTATGTCTCAGGGGCTGAGCCTTAGGTGTTCACCAGGGCGGAGCAGCCCAGTCTCTGGGTTGTGACACTGTATGTGGGGGCAGGGTCCGAGAAGGAACAATAGCGCTTGCTCCCCTCTCAGTGGGACCTCAGTCCCTTCTGCTGCTTCCTCCGAGCAAACTGGCCCCCTCTGGTGCCAATTCCCCTGTGGGTGGGCTTATGCATCCTGTGGGACTTTCCAACAACCTCTCCTGTAAGGCTGGGGGTCTCTCCCTGTGTCTCAACCCCCACAGGTGTTTTTAATCAGTGCCCAAGGCTCTATTTCCCAGTGCTCTATCCTGGGTTGCGTGCAGTACCTTGCTTCACAATTGCCACCTTGCTGGGTCTGCCAGTTGCCACCCCTCAGCTGGGTTCTGCCAGCTGCCGCTTGTGCACCCAGGGTCTGCCCACTGCGGTCTTGTGCATCCCCGTTGCCTTTTGCACCCCGGCTGCCTTATGCGTCCAGTCCCAACGCTCTCTGCTCTCTGCTCCACAACCCACCCTGGCTGCCCAACTCCGCCCCTCCTTCTGGTCTAGATGAATGTGTCTATTTTAACTCCATGGCTGTCCAACTTCCACACAATTCAATTTTCTGTCAGTTCTTGTTGTTATTCTGTTTCTAAATTGTTGTTTCTATCTTGGCTGTGCGAGAGGGTACAGTGTGTCTACCTATGCCTCCATCTTGGCTGGAAGTCCTACTATCAATCTCATCATATAATAATGGTTTGATGATGATTAACTCCTGTAGTTTTTTTCTCATGTAGTAACTCTTTATCTATCCTTTGATTCTAAACAATAGCTTTGCTGGGTAGAGCAACTTGGCTGTAGGTCCCTGCTTTTCATGACTTTGAATATTTCTTGCCAATCCCTTTTAGCCTATGAAGTTTCTTTGGAGAAATCAGCTGACAATGTTATGGAAACTCTCCTGGAGGTAACTAACTGACATTCTCTTGCTGCTTTTAAGATTCTCACTTTATCTTAATCATTTGGGAGTTTAATTATGTATCTTGAGTGGACCTCTTTGCATCTATCTTGTTTGGGACTCTCTGTTTCCTGGACTTGCGTGTCTATTTCCTTTGCCAAGGAAATAGGGAAGCTTTCTTTCACTTTTTTTTCAAATAGATTTCCAATTTCTTGTTTTTTCTCTTCTCCTTCTGGCACCCCTATGATGTGAATGTTGGGATGCTTAAAATTGTCCCAAGAGGCTGCTTATACTATCCTTATTTTTTAGAATTTTTTTTTTATTTTTGTTGTTCTGATTGGTTGTTTTTTGGTTCCTCATGTTCCAAATCATTGATTCGATTCTCAGCTTCATCCACTCTACTGTTCTAAATTGTACTTTATTTCAACTAGTGTATCCTTCATTTCTGACTGGATCATTTTTTTGCTATTGAGGTCCTCACTAAGTTCCCTGAGCATCCTAATAACCAGTGTTTTGAACTCTGCATCTGATAGATTGCTTATCTTCATTTTTTTTTTATTTTTTGTCTTGAGTTTTGATCTGTTCTTTAATTTGGGCCATGTTTCTTTGTCTCTCCATTTTGGCAGTCTCTCTGTATTTGTTTCTATGTATTAAGTAGAGCTACTGTGACTCCCTGTCTTGGTAGCTTGGCCTAATGTAGTAAGTGTCTTATAGGGATCAGTGACATAGCCTCCTCTATCACCCAAGCTGGGTACTAGAGGTGTACCTTCCTATAGTCTGAGTATACCCTTCTCTTGTAGTTGAGCTTTGGTTGCTGTTAGCAAGTTAATGGGAGGGATTTACCCCAGCCAGTCAGCTATAAGCATTTGCTTTGACCACTGACCACCAGCCTCTGTCCCCCATGGAATATCAGCTGTTCAGGGGCAGGGTGGTGGTGTTCCAACATAATCTGTAGCTGTCCACTCAGTGCACTGGGTGGTGCAGACCAAGGTCAGCCCCTACCTATGTTTTTCCCAGGGCCACCCTGCCAGAGGTATAAAGCAATCTGAGATGGCTGCTACTTGTGCTGAGTTTGGTGATCCCCAGGCTAAGCCAAACTGTGAATCTAGGCAGACTACTGCTAGTGCCTGGCTTGGAGCCTAGCAAGAGGTATAGGGGCTCACTGAGGCTGGCTGTTGCTAGTTTGATAGGATTTAGGAAATTGTGAAGCATGAGCCAAGACAAGCCATTTGTATGGAAAAACCACTGCTAATAGCTATAAGTTTGGTGGGACAGAGTGTCAGAGATGTCCAGGATGGAGCAAGCATTGTTTGTCAGGTTGATGGAGTCTCAGATACGGCACCCACTTGTGGTTCTGTGGCTCTGTTGGGGGAAGGGTTCAGAAAGGGACAATGGACTCTACCTGCCTTTCTGTCTGAGAGAAAGCTGTTCCCCAGCTCCCATCTGGATTCCAGACACTTCAGTTTCTCCCTGTATGGTGCCTTTCAAGCTGCTACCCTGGTGCTGAAGCTCCAAAGGGAGTGTATCTCAGTAAGTTTGTGTATGGGTTTTTTAAGAGGAACTGGTTGGCATTCCTGAAGTGTCTTCCACTGACTCAATCCTGTCTGGTTTTTGCAGCCAGAAATTGTGGGGGCTTATCTTCCTGGCACTGGAACCCTGGGCTGGGGAGCCTGGTGTGGGGTTGGGACTCCTCACTTCCAAGACATCCCTCCTGAATTTTTATCCACCACATGTGGGTGTGGGACCAGTCTGTCCTACACTTCTGCCTCTCCTACCAGTCTGGATGGATGTGGTTTCTTTAATTCTGTAGTTGTCAGATTACCATTCAACTTGATTTCTGATGGTTCTGAGTGATGGTTGTTCTATAATTTAGTTGTAATTTTGATGTAGTTATGCGAGAAGGTGAGCTGTGTTTACCTTTGCCACCATCTGACTGGAACTTTGCAGCTAAAACAAGATGTACTGGTTTTTGTGGGTTGAGAGGGCAGATGCAGCTTAACTGAGTCTTCTGTAAGGCTAAAATCAAGATGTTGACTAGGGTTGGGTTCTCATCTGTAGGCTGGATAGGGCAAGGGTCTGCTCAATTGGTTTGTGGGCAGAATTTACGTCCTCTCAACTGCAGAACTTAGAACAGCTTTCATCTTCAAAGCCATCAAGGAGAACAAAACTGTGGGGCAAGCCTGCTAGCAAGATGTGTCCTGTCACCTTTGCCACATAACATAACATAATCATGGAGAGACATCTCATTTTCTTTGTCATACTCTATTCGTCACAAGCAAGTGACATGTCTTGCCTACACTCAAGGAGATTGTATTACACAAAGGCATGGACATCGGGGGCTGGGGAATCATAGGGTCCAGCTAAAAGTCTGTTCAGTCCACTTGAGATGAGGAAATCTGTGTGGCTCAGCACAGTAACCAAAGCACCTATGGGCATCACCTCCAGATAACATAGGCAATAAAAGTCCATTAAACCGACAGACCAAGGAGAAAGTTAAGACAGATTTTAGAACAAATGGGACTGGATGTTATCACTCTCTTTAATAGATAAGAAAATGCGGAACCAATATGGCCTATCACTGTACTTGTATTTACTACTGGAAGATAAAAGTAAAGTAATATTAATCTAAACAGATTTTCTGTCCTCTGATGCTTAATGGTGAGAATTACAGAAGCTCCCTTCCAGTTTCAGCAAAGACATTTGCATATTAGCATATTCTACCCAGAGGACTGTGAGGAAACACCTGATAAACTACTAGTGTTACCTAAATTGCTATTATAGAATTACAGGAAATGAGACATTAGAGAACTATGAAATTTAAATGTAATGTAAGATCACTTCTATTTTACAGATAAGGAAACTGTGAAGTAGAAAAATCAATTGACTAGTTCAAGGCCAGACAATTACTTCTGAATAAGACTAAGACTGAAACTCAAATTAAACTCCCTTCTAGCTCAATGGTATCAACTCCTAGTTTTCTGTAGTTTTGTAATTCTTATTTCTAATGTTCGTTTACTTAAGTGTCTTGTGTTCGACATTATAAAAATCATCTTTATTAGAAAACAGTTATAGTTCTAGATAGACCTATGCTGTTTAGTTTCCACAAAGATAATGAAAGCCTGCAGCCAAAACAAAACAAAACATTAACAAATAAAAACAAACCCAACAAAAAGCCTTTTACTTCACTATTGGATGCTTACCTCCAGATAAAAAGGAAAAATGAAATCTGAAAACTCTTAAACTCATGACTTAAACTCATTATAACTAAATCAAGGTTTCTCATTTTCTTCCAGATCCCAAGTGCTCCCTGCATAAATTCAAACATTTGATCCATTTAAGAAACACCACAAGAAATCCCCATAGTCAAATATGCTTCCATAACAGGAATATTTTCCCTAATACATTGTCCTCTTGGGTAAAGAAAGATTTCCTCTTCTTATGGGTCTGAAACTTAGAGATTAAAACAGTGGTCTTCCTTTAAATGCTTCACATACATTGGGGTAAATATCTTTGCAGAGTTGTGATAATTCCACACCTAGTCTCCTGCAGAGAGGTCTGTGGTGAGCCATACTTATAGGGTCATTAGTCACTAATGATGCCAATGACAATAGGAGGATTGGAGTGGCAGGATGATAGAGAGGAGGAGAGATAGATGGTGAGGAGAACCATCAGAGGGCAGCTTTGGTGACTCAGGCAAGAGGAAATTATATCATGCTAAACTGATGGTGGGGAAAGAAAAAGGTAGGAAAACGTGCTAGAGATGTTTTAAGTGGAAAAACATACTAGAGATGTTTTAAAGAAAAATTTGAGAAGATTTATGACTGATTTAATGTATTGGAGCAGTGATACTGATAATTATAATCATGTACCTTTCATTTATTGGTTACATTATGCACTTAATAGGGTTCTAAGATAGGATGTTATTATGCCATTTAGTAAATTATGATGTATAGTCTTCCTTTGCTTTGAGGAGATTACTTATTTTTTTTAAAGGAGAAATAAACTATCACAGGGCAAGTCCTTCATAGTCTGAAGTTTATTTGCTATCAAAATTAATGATTCATGGTCACCTTAACAGTTAACAAAGGATATGTAATAATTGATTTTTATATATTTGAAAATTTATGCAAATAAAACTAAAACAGAGAGTGAAAACATAAGAAAATGAAACAACTGCAAATGATGCATAAGATTATCTCTATAATAAACTGGCAAACTGCCAGGACCCTGAGCACAGAATCCAGCACATCATGCCAGCTCTGAAGCTGCAAAGATGACTGCATGGTGACTCTCATTTCATGGCGCTCAGCTGCCACTGAGGCGTGGGGATTCTAACTTGGTCCTCAAAAATGTGAAAAAATTCATTTAAACCAAAGTAGAGTATTAAAGGAAACCCTGGTAGATGTTGAATTCTCATAACCTGATTGTTTATATTAATGCATATGGCTTTATGTTAATGTGTTATAAATAATACCTTGATAAACTATGCTCACATGGTGTTTTATGTTTATAAATTACATAAACCCTAACAGTTGCTTAGACTTCATTATGTGAATAGCATCTTCTCATATGTTTGATTTTTTCCCTACTGGGATTCAAATGCATATTAAATTAAACCGTATAAAATTTCCAGTATTTGATCATTTTTGGTCTTCAGAAATGACAATTTCACATGGTTTGATCTAATATATGCCATTCTCAGCTTGAAATTTCCTCTTGGCATTATCTTGGCATTATCCAGGCATATCAACCTAAAATCTGGTTTTCTCCACTGAAACCTCTTCTGACCCCAGGTGTCCACATTTTAGCAAATGGTTCACTCAACTGCTCAAGCTTCAAACATGGGCATGATTCCCATTTCTTCCCTTCCCTCACACTTCACATTTAATTCATCTGCAGTTTCTTTTGGCTTTGCCTAGAACATATATGTTTAATTTTTTTAAATTCTTCTTTGTTTACACTGTCAACACCTAAGTTTGTCAATTATTATCTTTTGATTGAATTCATGAAGGAGAATCGTAGCTGATCACTCAGCTTTTCACTCTTGCCTACTTTCATTCCATTCTTTAAACAACATGAAAAACATTTAAAAATGTAAATCAGATATATCACTCCCTTGCTTAAAATTCTCCAAGGCCTTCCCATGACATATGGGATAAAATCCAAACTACTTTCAATGGCCACCAGGCTCTACTTACTCTGGTACAACTTATCTTCATGATTTATTCTTCCCATCCCAGTATACTTGCCATTTTCTAGGTACATTGAAAATAGATTCAACATTCTCTCTTGGGAATTCTGTTGTTCCCTCTTTTCTGAAAAATGTCCACTATATCTTCACATTAATTGTCTTCTTCTTGTCAATTAGGTCTTAGCTTGAATGGCATGTCCTTAGTGAGGTCTTCTCTGACAACATATTCTAAATAATACCGCCACCCGTGATTCTTCCTCATGCCATTCTTTAAAACACTGTGTAGAGCACTTATCACTGCCCCAGTTTGTGTTATTTATTTTTTTTGTAGCAGGTGTTACAATGAGTTTTAATTGGGGAACATTTCTTTACAAAGTGAGCAGATGCAAATAAAATTTCAAAGTAGAACTTGGGAATCAGGTGTATGACTAAAAATTTCTTATCTACAAGTTAAAAATTAGAGAATCAAAAAGTGTAGATTAAGAGATTATTTTGGGAAACTTTTTTGTTAACGTAGCTATTGGAGTGCTATTGTTAAAAATTAAACTATATAAACTTATAATTAATAATGTATATCACAAATAAAAATAATAAATATGCAAATATAATTACTTCCTAGTTATAATATTATGTTTTGTTATTATCTTTGCTCCTAAGGTTAGTTATGTCTATTGTATCTGTATGTGGAAATATTATTTATATGTGTGTGTATAAATATGTATATTTATAAATGTATATATGTATATATGTATATTATTGCACATGTCTTCTCAACTCTGTTTTTAGTGACATTACCTTGGTGGTTGAAATTAGCTATGGAGAGTGCTTATATAAAAAACTTGACAAACACTATAAAGAAGGACTTACTTTATTGTTTGTTGATAATACCAACTTTAAAAGGTAATTGAATAAATGTTAGTAATGAATACTAAATTTAAAAGTATGTCAGGTCCACTTGTGTTAGTCTGTTTGGGCTGCTATGACAAAATACCACAGACTTGGTAGCCTATGAACAACTGAAATTTATTGCTAATATTTCTGGAGGCTGAGTTTGAGCCCAGGGTGCCAGCATGGTCAGGTGAGGGCCCTCTTCCAGGTTTCAGACTTCTCCTCCTGTCTTCAAATGTCAAGGGGGCTAGAGATATCTGTGGGGTCTGCTTTACAGGATCCCTAATCCCAGTTAGGAGGACTCATCTGTCATGACTTAATCATTTTCCAAAAGGTCCATTTCATAATACCATCACTTTCAGGGATTATAATTTCAACATATAAATCTGGGAGAACATGAACATTCAGACTGCAGCACTGTTACATTATAAATAGAACAAAAATTGAACAAATATTTTTCTAGTATTCCAAAACTATTATCCAATTTCATAAAATATCACATTTTTTGAGAACAAATAAAGTTCTGCCACAGTTTTTCTTAAGATCCAGCTTTATGGAAGCATATGAGATACTTCTTCATTTTTCACTTTCATATTATTCATTAATGTAAATGAATATTCCAACCAATATTGATGTTAGAATTATACTCATCTATTGACTAGTATGGATTGGCTACAGATACAAAAGTTTCAATTAAATTATTCTAAAATAACCCACTGGCCATGTTGAATTTACAACAAATCATACTGTATTATTATTATTCCAAAAACTTGTGAGCTATACCTTCTTTATATGAGTAAAATTTATAATGAACTATGAATAAGTATATATGCATACTTTTTTAATCCTTATCTGAAGACATGCTTATTGATTTTAGAGAGAGAGGAAGGGAAAGAGAGAGAGATGGTGAGAGAAACATCAATCTGTTGCCTCTTGTATGACCCCCAACTGGGGACTGAACCCAAAACCTAGGTAAGTGCCCTGACTGGGAATTGAACACATGGCCTTTTGGTTTTTAAATGATGATGCTCTTTTCCAGCTGCTCCAACCAGCTGAGGTACACTGGCCAAGGCTGCATACTTTTTATTTGTCCCCAGAGAGCTCTTTGTTAAACATCTACCAGCACAGCACTGTATTACACCGACCACCTCACCCAGAGAGAGGCAGATTATTTCTCTTTTCATCTCAAGTTAAAAGAGGGGCACTTTCCTGAGAGCACTGAGAGAGAATAGACTGTGCTCCCCACTTTTGGAAGAGGGGCACTCTGAACTGGTATCTTACTCCTCTTGGAAAATCTAAAAGATGAGAGATAGTCTTAGCTGGCTGCTGTAAGAGGAGGAGTACAGTTTGCTGCCACAAAACTCACCAGTCATGTTGGGGCAAAGTTGGAGTGTTTCCTATGGACCAGGAATGGGCCTCATATGAGACAAATCAGGCACAGGGTCAACCAAGATCTTTAGGGAGGCTTCTCAGATGAGTAAAATGAATTGGTAAAAAGAAGGTAGAAATGACCCCTGGATTTCTATAAGCCAAAGGAGGAGATACATGTCTTGCATCAGGAGAATTTCAAGTAAGATCTCAAACTGGGAATGGGAATCTCTGAATAACCCTTCAATATGCCTAAAAGAGAAGGAGGCAGCTCTGAACCCCTAGAATAGAAGAGTATATTGCCAGATTGTGACCATACCAGTCACATTAGGACTTTGCTGCTCCATTTCCTCATGTCTGTCACAAGGTTAGAAAATTGAGGGAAGAAGATGAGAAGAATGAACTTGGAAAAAAGAAACAAATACATCTCTCCAATCCCTCCCTCCACAGAAGCTTGATTTTCACCTGCAATAGGCCTGGCCATGGTAAGAACTACCCAACTTTTAGTTGGGTTTACATTTTGACCATTACACCAAGACTCCATGTCTAAAGAGCAAAAGAAGACCCAATTCCCATCATATCACCTGAAGAAGACAAAAATATGATTGCCTTATGGTTAAAATCATGTAAACATTGTTTTTAAATATACTTTATTGATTATGCTATTACAGTTGTCCCATTTTTTTTCTCCCCTTTATTCTCCTCTGCCCTGTACCCTCCTCCTGCCATCATTCCCCCACCCTAGTTCATGTCTATGGGTCATACATATGAGCTCTATGACTTCTTCATTTCCCATACTATTCTTAACCTCCCCCTGTCTGTTTTGTACCTACCATTTATGCTTCTTACTCTTTGTACCTTTTCCC
Organism: Trachops cirrhosus; assembly: GCA_028533065.1. NCBI lineage: Eukaryota > Metazoa > Chordata > Mammalia > Chiroptera > Phyllostomidae > Trachops > Trachops cirrhosus. Next base: position 9,496 of record JAPYXV010002248.1, read on the forward strand.
CCATTCTCCCCCCTCCACCTCCCCACTAATAACCCTCCATGTGATCTCCATTTCTGTGATTCTGTTCCTGTTCTAGTTGTTTGCTTAGTTTGTTTTTATTTTTGTTTTATGTGTGGCTGTTAATAACTGTGAGTTTGCTGTCATTTTACTGTTCATATTTTTTATCTTCTTCTGTTTCTTAGATAAGTCCCCTTAACATTTCATATAGTAAGGGCTTGGTGATGATGAACTCCTTTAACTAGACCTTATCTGGGAAGCACTTTATCTGTCCTTCCATTCTAGTTTAAAGCTTTGCTGGATAGAATAATCTTGTATGTAGGGCCTTGCCTTTCATGACTTGGAATATTTCTTTCCAGCCTCTTCTTACCTGCAAAGTTTCTTTTGAGAAATCAGTTGACAGCCTTATGGGAACTCCCTTGTAGGTAACTCTCTCCTTTTCTCTTGCTGCATTTAAGATTGTCTGTCTCCTTATCTTTAATCTTGGGTAACTTAATTTTGATATGCCTTGGTGTGTACTTCCTTGGGTCCAACTTTGACACTCTCTGAGCTTCCTGGATTTCCTGAAAGTCTATATCCTTTGCTAGATTGGGGGGGGGGAGTCTCCTTCATTATGTTTTCAAATAAGATTTCAATTTCTTGCTCTTCCTGTTCTCCTCTGGCACCCCTATGATTCAGATGTTGGTACATTTAAAGTTGTCCTGGAGGTTCCTAAGCCTCTCCTCATTTTCTTGAATTCTTGTTTCTTCATCCTGTTCTGGTTCAATATTCATTTCTTCCTTCTGGTCCAAACCATTGATTTGAGTCCCAGTTTCCTTCCCATCGTGGTTGGTTCCCTGTACATTTTCCTTTATTTCATTTTTTATAGCCTTTACCTTTTCCTCTATTTTGCAACCATACTCAACCATGTCTGTGGGCATCCTGATTACCAGTGTTTTGAAGTATGCATTGGATGGGTTGGTATCTCTTCATCATTTAGTTGTATTTTTCCTGGAGCTTTGATCTGTCCTTTCATTTGGATCATATGCTTTTGTCTTATAGCACCAATTATGTAATAAGGGATGGAGCCTTAGGTATTTACCAGGGCAGGGCAACCAACATCGCTGCTTTGTGGTGCTTTATGTGGAGGAGGGGTCTGAGAGGGAACAAAGCTACTTGCTTAGCTTTGGGCTGGCTTTTAGTCACTTCCCCTACTACCCACAAACAAATTGGATCCTTCTGGGGCTGATTCCCAAGTGGGTGGTTCTGTGTACATTCTGGGACCTTGTAGGTCTCTCCAATGAACTCCTGTGAGGCTGGGAGTTTCTCCTACCACCTCAACCCCCATAGGTTTTTTTCAGTCAAAGGTTTTGAGGCTTTATTTGCCTATGTTGGAATCCTGGGTTGTGTGGTCTCTCTTGCTCCCCAGTAGTTCCTCTTGGTTTATCTGCATGCAAATGTGGGACTGTGTGGTCCACCAGCTGCCACCTTGCCCACCCCAGTCATCCAGCCACTGCCTTATCATGGGTCCTCTCCATCCCATCTGGCTGTCCATCCCCATCCCTCCTACAAGTCTGTGTGAATGTTGTAAAAAGAACAACATTCTTTAACTCCTTGATTGTTGAACTTCCATACAATTCAGTTTTCTGGCAGTTCTGGTTATTTTTTGTTTTTAAATTTGTTGTTGTCCTTCTTTTGGTTGTGCAAGGAGGCAAAGTGTATCTACCTATGCCTCTATCTTGGCCAGAAGTCTGTAAGGCATTGTTGTTGAATAAACCAGTTATAGTTCATTAGAATATTACTTGTCTCCCCTCTAAACTGAAAACTTTGAGAGAGCAGTGACCCAGCATAGGTAGGGGACACTCTGTAAATCTTTGTTACCTGAAATAATGCTCAAAGGAATGAATGATAGATGATAGCTCATTGGTGCTTCTCTTGGCACCTGATGAAGCAGGCTCAGAGAAGCTGTATATGTATTGATTTCAGTATAAATGTTCTCTTTGCTGGAAGAACAGAAAGTATGAGAAAATTCAGTTCTGAATGCTTAGAAGGATGGAAATGGGTGGATCCCTAAAAGGAGCTCCCTTCACATGGGAAATGAATTCATATTGTTTTTGATCAGTGAAATGGAGGAGTAGCGGTTCTAGACACACACACACACACACACACACACACACACACACACACACACACACATCTGTAGTCAGTAATTAGAATAGAGTCCAGGATTTTAGAAGAGGGAGAAATAAAATTGGCAAAGAGTGGCGATATTGTTAAGTGGTCAGGGAAGTGTTCTGAGTCTGAGAGAGAAGAAGAAAGGAGGAACATAAATTTAGAGATATAGAATGGCACAGAAACCCTTGGTTGAGGTCAAATTTTATAAATATTCTCCACATTTTTATCTTCATGTACTCTTCCTCCTGTCTACCCCCTGCAAAAAAATAAGCTAAAGCCAAAGCTACATGATATCTTTAGCCTAAAATAAAGAACTAGACAAATCTAGAAAGTAGAGGAGAAAGAAAAATAAATTTTAATAAATTGAAAGTTGAACATAAGTTGTATGAAAATAGCTAGTATTTAACTATATTTAGAAATACTCCCAAATATTTTCTAGCAAATTCCCAACTGCGATTAATGATATAATTAGTAAGAATTTTGTAGTTTCTGTCAGAGAGGCCAGTGTTGTCTAACATGTATTAAACCTACAGTTTACCAGGTGCTGCAGTTTTAATCCTTCTACAGCCCTAAGAAGATAATGTTTTCATTGTTAAAGAACTCAGAGTGGTTAAAGCTTTTCCAAGTTCCCTCACCAGTAAGTGGAATTTCAAACACAATTTTAACTAACCTAGAGCCCATCCATGTTCTTTTTACAACAGCATGTGTTTCCCAGTAAGGGTTTCAACTTTAACATGATGTTCCTTTTGGAATTAATGTTATTAAGGGGCAAAATGGATGAGGCTGAGCATATTTTTCTGGCTTTTATGAGGATCAAACAATTGGATTTCCTCATTCCTATTACTTAGTTCTCTGTATGCAGACTCACAATATTGATCTACAGGAAAGCTTGTGTTTTCTGTTGTCATGGTGCACTTCCCAGAAACGCAATATAACATGTTCTCTTTTGAAAACAATTGATAAGTTTCACATTGAGCAGAAACATTTCATTTCCCAAGCCATTTATCTATTCATCATAAAAGGAATTTTAATACTATGTTGGTTTTGGTAGTCCATTTCCTTTAGTGGATTTTCTTTTATTAATACTTTTCTATTTAAATTCTGATCTCAAAAAGTATCCATTAATTAGGTCTGGGAGCAATTCAACCATTTTTTTCTGGGAAATGGGAAATCTGGTAAATGCTTTGTTCTTCTGCTTGTCAAAAACATTTATACTTAAAGACTGCATGGGAAAATGTAATGGCACTCCATAAATTTCATACAATTCAGTCACATTGGAATGGAGACTTTAGGGACTACATGCTCTGCTTAATGACACGTTGGCTTTGCCTCAGCACTGTGGCTTCAACTCAGTTCTTAATGGACATTCATAATGTATAACCTTCAGGTACTACAACTGGTTACTTGTATCTTTTTTCTGGAAAGACTCAAGACAGATCTAAGGTTATCTCCTTTCACTTTGAGGAAATTACCTGTGGCTTTAGGTTAAAAATAATTTTTTCTTTTTTAAAAAAATATATTTTATTGATTATGCTATTACAGTTGTACCATTACCCCCTTCATTCCCCTCCACTCTGCACACCCTCTCCCACCCACATTCCCCCGCTTTAGTTCATGTCCATGTGTCATAAGTTCTTTAGCTTCTACATTTCCCA
>JAPYXV010002249.1:0-13301 GCA_028533065.1 Trachops cirrhosus
TGGAAACAACCTAGGTGCCCATCAGTAAATGAATGGATCAAAAAACTATGGTACATTTACAGAATGGAATTCTATGCAGCTGAAAGAAAGAAGGAGCTCATCATACCCTTCGCAACAGAATGGATGGATCTGGAGAGCATTATGCTAAGTGAAATAAGCCAGGTGGTGAGGGACAAATACCACATGATCTTACGTATAAGTGGAGCCTAATCAACAAAACAACCAAGCAAACAAAATATAACCAGAAACATTGAAATAAAGAACAAACTGACAGTGAGCAGAGGGGATGGAGGAGGTGGTAACAGGGGTGCAGAGGAAGGGTCATCAAGGAACATATATAAAGGACACATGGACAAAGCCAAAGGTGGGTAGGATCAAGGGTGGGAGGTTGGGATGGGTGGGGTGGGGGGGAATGGAGATAACTGCACTTGAACAATATTAAAGAAAATTTAATGATTCAGCAAAGCCAAAAAAATTATTTCACACACAAACACACAAATTAATGAAACATATATAGCAGAGTTGGACATTACTAATGTTCACCCGTATCTACTTCCTGATGCCTGGAGAATTACACTGCCCCAGATTCTTGAAGTGGATATAGTAGTGGCCAGGTTATTAGACCTGGCTGGTAGAGAATGAGTGAAAATAAGGAAGTACCTTTGGGGCAAGATCTAATCACCGGTGCTAACTCTCCAGTTCATAACTGGCCTGGATGTTTAGCCACAGCAGAGCGAGCCTCTTGTGAAATTAGCATTAAAACGTCATGGAGCCTTTGTCAACTTGGGTCCCCAAGCAATGCGTAAAAGAAATATAGCCCCCAATCTCCCACCAACCTATGTTGAACACATAGTAGTAAATTTGTTGCTTTAAATGCCTCTGTAAAGCCACTGGGATTGTTTATCACTGAAGTATAACCTAGCCTTTCCTGACTGATACAGTCTACAAGTATTAAAACTAAGTGATGGATTTACTAGCCTATCTACTTTTCTGACATTTTTAAAAATAAAATTGATTTCTAAAGATTGACTAAAGATTCTAAAGATTGTCTAAAGATTGATTTTCTTTGAAAAATGAGTATCTATATTGCTGGTATCAGTTGAATGAGATTTTTGCTTACTAACACCTTCTTTTGCAATGCCAGAAACAACTCAATATTGTCAGAGTAAATATTTTAGTATAATGGAAAGATTTAGGACTTAGTACTTCTTCTAAAATGTATTCTGATTGACAATTTCTTTGATTTCAGTTTCCTTTCCTATAAAATTAAGAATTTAGACAAGATAGTTTCTAAAGTGCTTCCATTTACAAAATGTAATGATTAAGTATTTTAAGTGTTTAATACCATTTACTTTTAAATAGATACACATGTGTGCATTTAACACAGGGAATAGAAAGGCTAAGAGATACCTAAAATTCATGACTAAATAGATATGAGACACTGAGGCATTAAATATCCATGAGGTTTTAATTCACCACTGTTTCTAGCTAGCCTTCTATGTCCTCAGTCTAAAAAATGCAACTAACCCCCATAGCTACTGAGCAGGCTAATTGCAGATCATTAAGGGGGCCACACTTCCTTGACCCAGTGGCCATGGGCACCTTCTCTGATTGTGCCTCCTTTTTAAACCTTGACCTTGTCCTTATGACATCATAACAGGGATCCTGAAGTAGCAGAGACACAGAGACATGACACCAGGATTTAAGAAGTGTGGCCTTCCCACATGCATGTGCCTTACTTAACTCCATTAACTAACCCCATTTCTTTCTATTTGCTTTTCCCTGACTTAAGGGAAAAAGTTTTACATTGACTTAATAAACTAAGTGCTTAATAAACTAAACTTATATTTGGCTGGTGGGACTTTCTGTACTGTGACCTCTGGGACTGGTTGGCTGGTTGTGTACAATTGGTGATGAATAAGGTATGAATCCCAACTTAGTTAACAGGAAAACCAGGTCACACTGCAGACATGCTCTCTGACATTAAAGGAAAATTTGAGATGAAAATTTTCAATGTGGGAGCACTGTAAAAAACTGATTCGTTGTCTGATGTAGAAAAGGTATTAAACAACAGATCATGAAATAAATTCAGAACAAAAGTCAATGGTGACCTGGTCAAATATGTAGAAGGAAAAAAAAAAACCACAAAAATATTCAAAGATGAATGAGATGGTGTGGGTGTTAGTGGAGCTGGGACTGATGTGGATAAGGAGAAATACCTGGCAGAAATCCAGCTGAAACAGCAACTGCCCACCTCTGGGAGCTCACTTTCAGGGCTGATGCCCAGCCTCCCACTTCTGCCAGAGTACATAAAGATGAATATATCATCAAGCAGAACAGCTTCTGCAAAATATGACCGTACTACTCATGGTCCTGTCACTCATCACAAAAAATGAGGAACTTCTACCAGATCAAATTTAATGAGTAAAGAATTTAATCAAATCTTTGAAAACATAATGAATTAGCAGAGTGACAGAAAGCAATCTGCTCCGATCCAATTCATCACTACAGTTTTGTCTTTTCCAGAATGTCTTATAATGGAATCCCCATATTTAATATCTTGAACCAGGCTTCTTGCACTCAGCCAGATGCCTTTGAGACTGATTCCAGCCTTGTGTCACCATGTGCTCTTTATCCTTGCTGAGAAGAAAGAACTCAGTGGTGTGGTTGGCCACAATCCATGTACCCCCTCACTCAATGAAGATTAATGTTTTGGTTGTTTTCAGTCTGGGGCTACTACAGGTAAAGCTTGTGCAAGTTTTTGTGAAAATAACTTTTTATTTATTTAGGGTGAAACCACTAGAGTGGGATTGTTAGGCCATAGGGAAGAATATGTTTAACTCCATGAGAAATTGCCCCATTCTGCATCCAGAGCAACATTTGAGGGTTCAGTTGCTTGTATCCTCACCAACACTGGATAGTGTCAGTATTTTTTAATCCAGTCAGTTTGATCAATGTGTAGTGATTCCTTTTTTTTCTCTCTCTTTCTTGGGAAATTTTGCAGATTAACTAATCATAAATAAAGAAATACCCTCTGTCACCTATTATACATCTGTGGAAGAAAAAAGGGAAAGGGGTGGCTGAGGGAAAACATCTTAACTACCCAAACAGCTATAAGATTTTTAGACATCATCAGAAGAAGGGATTTGGTACCAGATGTTATAAAATAGAAATAAAAATAATGGCTCTTCCTCTCTAACAAGAAGACCACACACAGCCAACACTATACTCCACTATCAGGGGATACATATCCTAACCTCCCAGTCTGAATCTAAATGGACACCAGTTACACACACACACACACACACACACGCGTGTGCGTACATACATACACACACACACAGAGTCTGACAGTGTACATATGGGCATTACAACAAATGGAGACAATAACTGGAATCCAGGCAGAAACAGACAGCTAGTGCAATGGGCTCAGGGAACCAATCTCTCTACTCATATAAAGTGAAGAGCTGCACCCCATAGTGGGCCACACCAAAATCTGGGGTGAAGCTGCAAGCTGCCTGAAAGAGGGCTGCTGGCATCTGACAAAGCTTGGGGGTGATGGGATCTTGAGGAGAAGCCACTTGGCCCCCCTGGCCTGACTTACTGATGGAAGCATTGTGTTTTCTGTTACACAGATTTAAGAAGTACCAGAGGACAAAAACAAAAGAAAACAACCTTTCTGGGTTGCCTGGAAGCCCCAGTCCCCACTCCCTCACCTACCACTACAAGACCACAATCAAAGGTTGGGGAACTGTATATTGAGTTTGTTAAATTAGAGTCTATAATTGAAGACATAATTGACAACATATTTGCTGATTCCTAAACAATACCAAGTGCTATAACTATTTGGTCTGTGAATTGGCAAATTATAAACTGAGAAGCTAATAGTAATAAGATAGAGAAATACAACTAAACTTTACAACATTTCCAAATAATGGTAGGATATTGCCCAATTTACACCTTAAATGGGATATCTGGAGCTGGATAACAGGAACTAATGGGCAAAGTAACTCATAAAATAAATACATTAATCAGACAAGAACATATTATGTCATAGAAAATAGCTAATTAGGTTCTAGAAACCTTAGAACACTCTGGAACAAATTCTTTGGCAACAAGGACTGAACAAAGACACATTCCTTTAAGCAATGAAGCTGTTTTAACAGCTATCTGATGTTGTAAGCCTTTCAGCCATCAATGGAGAAATGAATTATTAGAGGAGAATGACTAACCCAGACATGGCAGTTGGATTACAGGCAGCTATATAAAAAGAGTAAAGAAATATTGTCTCAACACCATGGTTACAACCTCAGGGTTGGCTGTTGCTGTCCCCCAGATCTGCAATGTGAGGGTCACTCCTGCAGGAATGCAGCCACCTCTCTCCCCGATAATGGCACCCAGTCATGCACAGAAAACCTCGAAGACAAAATGGACAGCTCAGCTGTCAAGTGCAGAAAGGGGTAGGGAGTGTAGTTAGTATACCTGGAGGTGGGGACTTCTGCCTTCCCTCTTCTACAAGCAGGGACAGGGACAAAAATTTCCTCTGACTCATCTGGCTTATACGGGTTTAAGAAGCACCAATTTAAAACAGCCCAGAGGACAAAAACAAAAATAAGCCCTTTTCTTACAAAAGACCCATGATGATACCTAGCTCCATAACTAGAAAAACCTTAGTGCAGGGGGTAAAAAAAACTTCACAAAGACAAAACTATAAATGTACACTGAATAAGTTCTAAAACTTGGTTGGTAAATGCAGAGTTTTATTAACTATATTAAAAATGGCATGAGTGATTTTCCTATTTTACATGAATCCTTGGACAAATTATATTAGTTTGACAATAGATATATGTGTCTTTTCTCTAGCCTCATTATTTTAAACTTTCTAAATTTTCTCTGCTGGATTTATGGGTCAAATAAGTTATCATTATTTACATAAAATATTATAAGGCACAAAAATATATACATACATACTTAACTAAATTAAAGAATAACTGCTGTTTTATATAAGGACTGGCTCTTATAAACTCCAAATAATAGTGCAGATCATTTTAAGTTGGTTATTTCACTTCTATCTGTATGTGATATTTAAACAGCATCCCTTTGACTTTTGAAATCAACAATGATTACATTATACTGTAAGCATAATTTTTGAAACTTTTAACTAACTTTAAGGCCTGTTACTAATAGGAACTTAATTAATAACGTTGTTACCTGAAATCTTTGGTAATTAAAATGCATAAATAAAGACAGATTACAAAATAATTGATCGCATTAACACGTATTTGCTATTTGTAAAGCTCCAATTATGGTGGTAAATTTATGTGAGATATATTGCCTTTTATACTATATTGCTAAGGTTAATTTATTTTGAAAAGCTGAAGTTAAAACTTCAAAATTTTATCTAACTGCATTTGTGTATTTAGATAACCTCCTGTAGATAACAATTGTAACCTCTGGACAAAAAACAGTCAACAATATTGTAATAACTATGTATGGTGCCAGTTGGGTACTATCAAGAGGATCACTTTGTAAACTATATAATTGTCTAAACACTATGCTGAACACCTGAAACTAATATAAAATGTATTTAAACTAAAATGTATATAAACATGCATGTTAAACTAGAAAAGCTTTTGAGTAATAAAGAAGAGAACAAATAGTTTAGATAAAAATTATTTTAATCTTTGACTATACAGTCTGCTCTTTAAAAATGAAAGAAAACAATTTGTTCTTTGTCTTCTGTGGAGTACTGGACTCTCTGGTTATATCTTATCTCTGGAAGAGTCAGACTTCGAGTGATTATTTGTTGCTTTGCACTGATTTCTTGAATCATTTTAAATAAAAGTCACATTTCTAAGAAGCTAAATTTACTTACTACTGTGCTTAATATAAACTTTGTTTTCTGGTTTTAACTATTTCTTCTCTTTAGAAAACTATGACACGTATTCATCTCCCTATTTTTTGTTTGCCAACTCTTTTGTTCTTTTTGTTGAACAAATGAAAACAAGATCTGTGACTTGCCATGAAGACACTCAGAACTAGGACCAAATCTCCCCAAATTACTACTTAATTTAGAAGTCCTTTTGTTACCGGACAGGAGACCTGGCCCTGAGCAGGGCTGCTGTCAGCACACTGGGAAGTCAGAGAAAAGGGGGCCTTGGAGACAGTTTCAGGAGATTAGTTGCTGCTGTCCATTGCTCCCCTGGTTATAAGTCTCAAGGGGTCCCTTAGAGTTTAGGAGATGTGTGCTTGTGAAGGAAGAGGAGAGGAAGGGAAATGCGTGGGGACATGCTCCCAAGAGGGAGAGAGCTAGGTTCTTTGTTTTGAGGGTTTTATCTCTCTCTTGCAGGCGTGAATCTTAGGGGAGGTTGCACTGGAGTATTTCAGCAGAATGTTCATCAGTTTTCCAGGTGTGTCTTTGAGGGTTGTGGTCTCCACTAATTGGCCAATGACAGGGCCGGGAGTCATTCGTCATTGCAGCTGGTCCTGTAATTGCCCACCTGGTGGGCAATTTTGCTGTCTTTCTGGGCCTGGAGCTGAAATACAACTGAGGCCTGGATGTTATCTCCATCTAGGTGACTTTCTGTATCTGGCTCTAAATTCCTCAGTGAGTTTGTTTAGCTATCTATCTCAGTTTCCCTATTCCATTTGCCAAGGAATTTTCCCAGCTTCTTACTATCCTGTCTCACTGTCTCTAATCTAGGTCCACATTGAAAACATTGGCAAGCCAAAAAATAGAAACTGGATTCATTATGTAGTGATAAAATATTATCAATGTGTTTTGATAATTGTTTACTTTTCAGGTTGAATAAAACATATTTGGGTTCATGCATAATGATGAGGCAGAGCTGTTCACGAATTGATGTGTTCTTAGGTACAAAACCCTTGTAATTTGGTGGCAGCTAATACATACTTTATAAAAGAAATCAAATGCCTTGGACATTTGTCATTATCTTCACAATCATAAGTTGCTTCTTCCTTGATTGGTTAAATATACCCAAATAGAAAATTCCACTCTCATTCGTTCTGATTCAATACCATCAAATAATCAGTGCTATTCAGTCTTATCAACCACTGGTGTTTCATAAACTATAAAAATGAAATTGTTTTCTACAAGTGGCAAAAAGGCAGGAGGGTCCTAATTTTAAAAAATTGTACCAGATAAAAACAGACTTATCAAGGAACAAAATTAGTATTTCCAAGACACTAGAGAAAAAGATGACTCTGTTGATATGTGCCTTATGCTTTTAATTTTTCACTTAGGTTGAGAACCACTGTCATCACCTGTGAATTGCCTATCAGTTTTACAAACTCACTCAAAAGTGGAAAATCAGTCTTAATATTAATGATATGTGAATGATTAATGATATTAATCAACTGTACCTGGATGCAGGATCCCTGTATTTGGCTTGTATGCACAATATCGAAATGGTTACCTGATGTATTTTCTATCAACAAATTTCTAGCATAACTTTCTGAGCAACTCAATCTTATTATGAAAGGCAATCCTTAGTTTGTGCTGTTCATGGTAGCTAAAATTCAGAAGTCTGCAGATGTACTGAGTGAGGAATCAGAGATCAAACTTGGGAGCAACAACAAAAACTGCAGAATAAGGGGAGAAATCTCATAAAGGAGAAAGCTACAGAGCAGGTACCCCAAATGAAGTGTGTAAATGCCGTATCTCGGGCTGGCCCCTGGTACTGAGCATGCAAACTCCCAACAATACAGCTAAGGCTAAAAGAACCAATAAGAGATTTTAGCTACTGCTCACTGCAAGAGAGGCAGAGTTTATGTCAAATATGTTAACTACCTGCTGAAACAAAATAATCCATACTATTCAGAAGAATAATGGAATCCAGAGTCTCAACAATTAAAATCCTTTGCTCTGCATTATACTGTCAATGGATCTTTTATCTATGCATGATTTTACATTAACTTTGGTCATTTATAAAACATTGGTTCATTGAGTTATGCATATCCTTCAAATGTTGACACATTTCATTGTTCATTATTAAAAACCACAGTCATTAATGTTACTACTGATTTCATCAGACAAGTTTTTAAATGTCACAAAACTCTTGTGCTCATTATGGTGGATACAAGTTTTTCAAAATTCCAATTTTCAATTGAAATTTCAAATTTTATTGTAGGCAGAAAATATTGTCACTTTCCTTGAAGTAACAAACTCATATCATTCAATTTTTTAGAAAATGTCTTCCAAATACTAAATTCTGAATTATCAGTGTGTATACCATTATTCTTTCAATTAAAAGCAGTGTTTCATGAAAGAATCAGCTAGCTCTGTTCTTAGCTCAATCAACCACACATTACTTTTTCTCTCTGCTTCTGTGTTGTGACCATTTAAGGCCTGACAGGTTCATGAGATTCAGGCAGACAGAATATTCACATAGCTGTTGGGATGTCTGATATGCCTTTATTCAAGGGTGGGCAATCCATGCATGCTGCAAGCTGCGTGTCCCCTTGTATGTCTCTGCATGTCACATGTCCCCTCTGTGTGGCACCCAGCATGGCACCCAGCAGGGAATCCCTACCCCCTTAAATACTGGAGACAAAGCTGGCAGGATGCCAACAGATCTTATGCAACGGAGCTTCATACTACACATGAGAGCCCACTTAAGGCTATGGGAACACTTTATTGGACCCAGTCTCTAGGCTATGAGATCCCTACTTATCAGGACCATTCTCAAGGTTATGGTAAACTGCTTTCCTTAGTTGCCCAGAAACCTGGGTGAGGAAGCCAGACTGACTCCATTTAACCCTATAGCTTCATTATTCAGCAAAACTGATTTTTTGCATGATTCACATATTGTTACATAGAATATTAAAAAGACATGTATTTAAAAGTGAAGATTTAAAGAAAATAATACTTTCTCTGGCTTCATCAAGGAAATTCTTAAGTAACTAGCTACTAGCACAGCTTGGTGCCACTGCCTTGATTTGTGCTTACATGCCAACAGTTTTATGGCTGACTGATTTTGTACTATTGCTGCAAATGTCATAATATTAAACCAAGCAAATGATATTTTACCATTTTTCACAAAAATAGTTTTGGCATCTTGGGGAACCTGTGGAGTTGTCAAGTCACACTTTGAGAACCACTGTGTAAGAGAAGATGTAAACAGAGGAGACTGACCTCAAGGTGACCCAGATGTTTTAATCAGTAGAGAAGGAATTTAAAGCAGTTATTATAAGTATTTTCAAAATTTTAAATAGAAATATGCTCAAAATGATCAAATAAGAAATCTCACAATAGAAATTACTCAAAAGAACCAAATAGAAAGTTATAGAACTGAAAAATACCATTCCAAAATTTTAAAAGCTCACTGGATGGGCTCAACAGTAGGTTGGAAAGGAAAGAAGAGAAAGTCAGTAACGGGCAGATAAATTTATATCATATCTAAAACATAGAGATAAAAAAATTTAAAAAATAAACAGCCAGACTCCATCAAAAGGTCTAACATACTTGTAACTGGAATCCCAGAAAAAGAGGAAGAGAATGGGGCAGAGATTAGTATTGGAAAAACAAACAGCCCGAAGTCCAAAAATGAGGGAAAGACATATATTTATAAATTAAAGTTAATTGGAGAACCCCAAGGAGAAATACAAAGAAAATCACACAAAGGCACATGACAGTCAAATTGCAAAAAGCCAAAGAGAAACAAAGTCTTAAAAGCTGTTAGAGAATGACACAGTACACTCAGGGAACAATAAGAACTGATAATTTGTTTCTCATCAGAAACAACGGAGATTAGAAGATAGAAGAACTACATTTTTTATACTTTTAATATGCTGAAGGAAAAAAATCTCAGCTCAGGATTCTATATCCAATGAAAATGTCCTTGAGCCCTGACTCAAGGACTCAAGGATCAGTGAGTGTGGATCAGTGAGTTGAGTGTTATCCTGCAAGCTGAAAAGTTCTCCAGTTCGATTCCCAGTCAGGGCACATACCTGAGCTATGGGCCAGGTCCCTAGTTGGGGGCATGCTAGAGGCAACTGATAGATGTTTCTCTCACACATCAATGTTCCTCTCCCTCTCTTTCGCCTCTCTCCCCCCTCTCTAAAAAAACAAAAACAAAAACAAAAAAGCCATAAATTTAAAAAATCTAAAAAAGAAAATGTCCTTGAATAATGAAGGTAAAATAAAGACACTTTAGATAAAGGAAAACTGAATGTATTCATGGCCACCAAATTTGGAGTTCAGAAAATGCTAAAGTATGTTTTTTAGGTCAAATTGAAATGATAGTAGGTGAAAATTCTGATTTGCAGGAAATAATGAAAAGTACTAGAAATATTAAATATGTGTGGAAATATTTTTAAGAAATAATTTTCATTTTGATTTCTTTAAAATATTGGGTTGGCCAAAATGTTAGTTTGTTTTTTTTCATATGATGGCTTCAGTAGTGTTTAGTTGTCTTTAACTGTATTCAAAACAATTTTGTTAGATTGTATTGTGACCACTGTCCCATCAATGTGCATTTAAAAAAACTTACCAAAATTGGTGAATTTTTGTGCAACCATTTTAATATTTAAAATGGAAGAAAATGTGCAACATTTTGGGCATATTGTGTTTTATTATTTTAAGAAGGGTAAAATTGCAAATGAAATGCAAAAAAAGATTTGTGTAGTGTATGGGGAAGGTGCTGTGACTGATCAAATGTGTCAAAAGTGGTTTGCAAAGTTTCTTGGTACTATTGACATTTTGGCCAAATAATTCTTTGCTGTGGAACTGTCTTATGCATTGGAAAATATTTAGCAGCACCCTTGGTCTCTACCCACTAGGAGCCAATGGTGGGAGCTAGCTGACATACTCAAAATATTCAAATCAATAAAGTTATTGGTGAAAATGAAAAATATGTCTTATATTTTATGGCAAAAAACCATATGGACTTTTTGGCCAGCCCAATACATGTGACTGTATAAAGCAAAAATTACAACAATGTATCATGGTTTTGCTGTGTATATACAACAAGGACTGCCTGGGAAAAGTCCAGCCATTGTTAATGTAGCGAAAACAGTTTGTGGGACATTGATGTGACCTGGCAGCCAAGGAAAGTGGGCAGGAATGCTCATGTGTGAGCAATGACCTCTTCACTGTACTAGTCAGTGGGGAAGTACACGCTGTTGAGTGAGCATGTGTACTGTGTGGCTGTGTAGAGCAATGAATAAGCATCCAATTTTGCATTAAGTTTAAACATTTCTCAGTGGAAACTATTTGGATGATTCAGAATGCCACAGCTGTGGGCAACTGGTGATTGGCAGCTTCATCACAACAACATGCCGGCTTATGCATCATGTCTCTCATGCAGAACTTTTTGTCAACACATCTAGTCACCCAGGTGACTCAGAACCCCTACAGCCCAGATTTGGCACCCTGCAACTTCTGGCTTTGGAAAACTACAATCACCTTTGAAAGGGAAGAGATTTCAGACTGTCAGTGAGATTCAGGAAAATACGATGGGGCAGATGATGGCAATTGGGAGAACTATGTGAAGTCCCAAGGTGGCTACTTTGAAGGGGACTGAGGCATCATTGTCCTTTGTACAATCTTTCTAGTATCTTCTTCAATAAATGTCTCTATTTTTCATATTACATGGCTGGATACCTTCTGGACAGGCCTCACATATGAAATATGTACAGCAACTATAGGATAAAAAATGAGCAAGGGTATAAAGAAGCCTATATAGGTGCAAGTTTTTTACATTTTATGTGAAGCAGCATAACACTAATTCTAAATAGACTATGTGAAGAATGTACATTGTAATCAATAGATCAACCATCGGGTGGAGGTTACAGTTAAAAAGAAAATATGGAAATTAAAATGAAATTCTAAAAATAATCAATTAGTCAAAAGAAATCAGGAAATGAAGACAAGAGGAACAAAATCAGATGCAACAAACACAAAACAAGTAGTGAAATATGTGCCCTAAATTAAACTATATCAATATTACAATAAATGTAAAGGAAGTGAACTTTCTGTTTGATATCAGATATTATTACAATATATATTTTTAAAAGGCAAAGCTCTGATAATCCTGTAAAGGAGTCAGGGTAGATGGACTCCAGGGCCTCTGGCTTGTGGCACTGCTCCTCACCATAATCTGTCATTGTGGTCTCCTTGCTGCCCATGCACCGCCCCCAGTCTCCTGAGCAGCACACTGTAGCTGGGACAGCATCCTCTCTTGGAGTGGGCCCTGGCCAGGCACACATGGGCCCAGAGGATGGAGAAAATGATGAAAGTATCCAGACTATCCTCAAGTTTATATACAGTGAAAAATACCCAGATGAAGCCCCCCTTTATGAAACATTCTCCCACGAAAATCTAGAAGGTAATGATGTTTCAGAACTTTTAAAATTATGATAATTACAGTCAGAAGAAATCCTTATTATGGTGATAGTCTTTACATTAGTGACAGCTGTGCCAGAGAAGTTAAATGAAATAGTGGATCAAATAATACTAGAGGAGAAGAAGAAAAGAAAGAAAAAGAAACAGAAGAAGCTGAAAAGCAATCATTTCATGGCATTCCTGTTACAACAGAGAATTTCTATTTTTTATTTATTTTTATTTTGTTATTTTAGTTTATTCAGTACAGTTTCTATCCTTTATTCCCATTCCAGCCCACCCACCCATTCCTCCTCTCCTCCCTCCCCTTTCCAACACCCCTAGTTTGGTCCATGTGTCCTCTATATCTGTTCCTGTAAACCCTTCCCTTCTTCCCTGGAATTCCCTCCCCTCTCCCCTCTGGTCACTAACTACCTGTCCTCTATTTAAGTGTCTTTTGTTGTATTTTACTTGTTTCTTTGTTTTCTTGTTTACGTTCCTCTTAAAGGTGAGATCATATGGTATTTGTCTTTCACTGCCTGGCTTATTTTGCTAAGCATAATGCTTTCCAGCTCCATCCATGCTGTTGCAAAGGGTATGAGCTCCTTCTTTCTTTCAGGTGTATGGAATTCCATTCTGTAAATGTCCCACAGTTTTTTGATCCATTCATTTACTGATGGGCACCTAGGTTGTTTCCAGCACTTAACTATTATAAATTGTGCTGCTCTGAACATTGGGGTGCATAAGTTCTTTTGGAATGGAGTTACAGGGTTCTTAGGATATAGTCCCAGCAGTGGAATTGCTGGGTCAAAAGGCAGATCCATTTTTAGTTTTCTGAGGTAGTTCCATACTGTTTTCCATAGTGGTCTTACAAGTCTGCAATCCCACCAACAGTGTACTAGGGTCCCTTTTTCTCCACAGCCTCTCCAGCACTTGTTGTTTGTTGTTTTGTTTATGATGG
>JAPYXV010000225.1:0-22040 GCA_028533065.1 Trachops cirrhosus
AGGGGCTGGAATGAAGTATTCCAAGTCATGAAAGGCAAGGACCTACATCCCAGATTGCTCTATCCAGCAAAGCTTTCATTTAGAATGGAAGGGCAGATCAAGTGCTTCTCAGATAAGGTCAAGTTAAAGAAGTACATCATCACCAAGCCCTTATTTTATGAAATGTTAAAGGAATTTATCTAAGAAAAAGAAGGTAAAAAACATGTATAGTAAAATGACAGCAAACTCACAATTATTAACAACAACACCTAAAACAAAAACAAAAACAAACTGAGCAATCAAGTAGAACAGGAACAGAACCACAGAAATGGAGATCACATGGAAGGTTAGCAACAGGGGAGTGGGAGGAGGAGAGAGGGGGAAAATGTATGAAAAATAAGTAGCAATGAAGGTAGATAGAAAATAGACAGGGGGAGGGCAAGAATAGTATGGGAAATGTAGAAGCTAAAGAACTTATGACACATGGACATAAACAAAAGGGGGAGAATGTGGGTGGGAGAGGGTGTGCAGGGTAGTGGGGAATGAAGGGGGGGTAATGAGACAACTGTAATAGCATAACCAATAAAATACATTTTAAAAAAAGAGCATGAATATGGCTAAAAAGAAACCTGTACTTAAATTTCAGTTCCAGATACTATTTTGTGGCTTTCACAAGTAGCTTTAGCTCATGAAGTTCAAATAAATACATGCTTAATTCCAGATGAACACACTTAATGAAAATGTTGAGAGGATTAGAAATAATATATATAGAATAGATAATAGGAACTGCAAAAATAGACTTCTGGCCAAGATGGAGGTGCAGGAGATAGGTACACTTTGCCTTCTCACACAACCAGAAGAAGGACAACAACAAATTTAAAAAGCAAAAATAACCAGAACTGACAGAAAATTGAACTGTATAGAAGTCCAGCAACCAAGGAGCAAAGGAAGAAATATTCATCCAGACTAGTAGGAGGGCAGAGCCAAGGAGCTGGTATGGAAAGAACTCACGGCAGCTGGAGGATCAGGACTTCAAGGCAGTGATTGGCAGAGTGGGCAGTCCTACATTTGTGTGAAGATAAACTGGGAGGAACAAGTGGGGAGTGAGACAGACCAAGCAAACCGGGGTTCCAGTATAGGAAAACAAAGCTTCAAAATCTCTGACTGAAAAACCTGTGGAAGTTGAGGTGGCAGGAAAAACACCCAGCTTCACAGGAGAGTTTGTTGGAGAGGCTCACAGGGTCCCAGAACATACACAAAACCACCCACCTCAGAATCAGCACCAGATGGGCCCAATCTGCTTGTGGGGAGTGGAGGAAGTGACTAAAAGCTGGCCAAGAGCTGAGCAAGCAGCATTGTTCTCTCTCAGACCTATCCCCCACATACAGCTCAACAACACAGTGATGTGAATTGCCCTGCCCTGGCAAATACTACAGGCTAATACTCCTAAGGCTCCACCCATTACTATGTAACAGACACATGAAGACAAAAAACTATGGCCAAATGAAAGAACAAATCAAAGCTCCAGAAAAAGTACAACTAGGTGATGAAGAGATAGCCAACCTATCAGATGCACAGTTCAAAATACTGGTAAACAGGATGGTCACAGAAATGGTTGAGTATGGTCACAAAATATAGGAGAATGTGAAGACTATTAAAAGTGAAATAAAGGAAAATGTACAGGGAACCAACAGTGAAGGGAAGAAAATCTGGACTCAAATCAACGGTTTGGACCAGAAGGTAGAAATAAACATTCAACCAGAACAGAATGAAGAAAGAAGAATTCAAAAAAAAAAAAATGAAGAGAGGCTTAGAAACCTCCAGGATAACTTTAAACGTTCCAACATCCAAAGGTGCCAGAAAGAGAAGAGGAAGAGCAAGAAATTTGAAAACTTATTAGAATAATCAAGAAGGACTTTCCTAATCTGGCAAAGGAAATAGACTTCCAGGAAGTCCAGGAAGCTCAGAGTGTGCCAAAGAAATTGGACACAAAGAAGCACACACCAAGGCACATCATAATTACATTAGTCAAGATTAAAGAAAAGGAAAGAATCTTAAAAGCAGAAAGAGAAAAGGAGACAGTTACATACAAAGGAGTTCCCATAAGACTATCAGCTGATTTCTCAAAAGAAACCTTGCAGGTAAGAAGGGGCTGGAAAGAAGTACTTGAAGTTATGAAAGGCAAGGACCTACATCCAAGATGAATCTATCCAGCAAAGCTTTTATTTAGAATGGAAGGGCAGAACAAGTGCTTCCCAGATAATGTCAAGTTAAAGGAGTTCATCATCACCAACCCCTTATTATGTTAAAGAAACTTATCTAAGAAAAAGAAGATAAAAAAATACAAACAACAAACTCACAACTATCAGCAACCGAACCCAAAAATACAAAACAAAAACGAACTAAGCAAAAACCTGCAACAGAAACAGATTCACAGAAATAGACATCACATGGAGGGTTATTGGTGGGGAGGAGGAGAAGGAGAATGGGGGGAAAAGTACAAGGAATAAGAAGCATAAATGGTAGGTACAAAGTAGACAGGGGGAGGTTAAGAGTAGTATGGGAAATAGAGAAGCCAAAGAACTTATATGTATGACCCATGGATATGAACTAAGGTGGGGAATGATGGTGGGATGGAGGCTACAGGGCAGAGGGGAATAAAAGGGAGGAAAAAAATGGGACAACTGCAATAGCATAATCAATAAAATATATTTAAAAAGAAAAAAACAGTACAATAAAAATGGGATTGCATTATTTATATATGTTTATATATATAATATTATTGTTTTAAGCAAATTTACTTTGTCATGAACATTTACCTCAATATACATTTGCATGCCAAATGCTAGGTACTACAGGGATATGGCAGAGTCTCTGCCCTTAAAACCAAACATATATTTGTTCCTGTAAACCCTTCCCTTCTCCCCTGGAATTCCCTCCCCTCTCCCCTCTAGTCACTGACTACCTGTCCTCTATTTCAGTGTTTTTTGTTATATTTTACTTGTTTCTTTGTTTTGTTGTTTAGGAACAAATATAGAGGACACATGGACTAAACTAGGGGGGTTCGAAAGGGGAGGGAGGAGGGGAGGAATGGGTGGGTGGGCTGGAATGGGAATAAAGGATAGAAACTGTAATGAATAAACTAAAATAAAAAATTAAAAAAAACAAACATAGCCTGATTTACTTATATATTAATTGTCCAGAAGCTCAGTTGCTGATATCAAGAAAGTCAAATGCGTGCAGAGGAATCCAGTTGATGGAAGATGGGAGAACCCCAGCAACCACTTACCACAGCACCCAGGCCCAGGGCTGATCAGCTTGTGGAAGTGCAGCACTGTCCCCTACTTGAAATAGGACTTGATGACCAGGGGGTCTTATTTTCAGAGTCAGAGATAGCTCCCCACATTGCTCAGCCATAGTACTCAGCCATAGTAGTTCAGAAAGTGGGAAAGGAAAAAAACAGCAGCATGAAGAAGTGTGTCAGTGGATAAGTTCAGGGGTGGCCAGCTGAACCACAAGCTTTCAGGGAGGAAGGACATCTGCTGTTCTCCCTTTGCAGGCCACAAGCAATATCCAAAGCCACAAAGAGTCCTAGCAATTGCAAAAATCCAGAACACTGAGGGTGCTATTGCCAGAACAAGAGTGTCAATAAAAAGAATGAGTCTCCCCACCCCCACATCACTACTTTGATCTGTTGCAAACAGATGTTCAGCAACCTCCAGTACTCTCCAACATGGACCATTTTCCATTCAACCAGTTACTCTCCATAGAAACTTGAAAGTCATCCTGAACTTTTCCTTTGTCCTGATCTTCATATCTATGTTCATGCCCCTCAGCTACACATGATCACTCCCATCATGTCAGATGCCCCTACCTCCATCAGGCAGGGTAGAACATAGAGATAGAATAACATGTATTGTCACATGGTGTTGCTCAGGGGACATTAACACTAGGTGGCTTATCAAAGGAAGTCGTATAAGAATGGCAAACCTTCAAGTAAACCTTAACAGAAGAGTGCTCTGACAAGGGAGAGAAATGGAGGTGCCACAGGAAGACTAGTGGGTGTATGTGGAGGAGTTGTGGGAGAATAGCAAGTCAGGAGCCATTTTCAAAGTTAACTAGTGCCAGACTCACTCTGTAGACAGTGAGTTCTTTTTTGAGCTAAATATTATCACACAGAAAATGGAATGATGGAATGTGAAGAATATTCTTTAGCAACTTTAACTCAAGGGACCTCAATGGAATTATTTTCTCCTCCTCCTTCTCCTCCTCCTCCCCCTCCCTCTTCTCCTCCTCCTCCTTCTTCTTCTTCTCTTCTTTCTTCTTCTCCCTCTTCTTCCTCTTCTTCTCCTTTATTCTTCTCCCTCCCCATTTCACATGCTTTTCTGCTGATTTCGTATCTTCATTAATAACACCACCACCCACCAGTGACTCTACATAGAAACTTGAAAGTTATCCTGAACTTTTCCTTGGTCCTGGTCTTGATATCTATGCAGATGCTAAGTACTGTCTATATTGCCTTCTCTAAATGTTTCTCAAAATCCTCTCTGCTCCATCCCTGCTAGCACATCAATAATTCAGGCCCTCATTACTTCTTGGTCATCTTGCCCCAAATTTAATGCCCTTCATTTTACCCTCTGCATTGCCACTGGTGGCTCTAAAATTCAAATGAAACCATGTTATCACCTATCACATTAATTTATCATTTCCCATTGTCATAAGGAAGCCCTTGGCTTGTCACATGAGTCCCTTCATGATCTAGTACTCACTTATCATTCCTTGTTCTAAATCACTTATACCTAACCTTATCAAACTACCTGCTGTCCCTGTTCTGGGCTGTTTCACAATTCAGGTCTTTGCACGTGCTGTTTCAACATCAATGGGTCAGACTATTTTACACCTCAGGACTTTTGCATGTGTTTTTCCATCTTCTTGGACCACCATTCTGTTTTCTGCATGTCCTTCATCTACCTAGTGTTTACTTATTTCTGGAAACAGGAATTCAGGCACTAGTATTATGTCTTATATGAAGCTCTTTGGGCAGCTCAGGCTGATGTTAGAACTCCTGTTTGCTCTCTCCATGGTGAACTCTGCTACCTTCATTATAGCCCACATCACATTGAATAAACTGAGGACTTAGATGTCTGTTTCCCTCCCCTGGGTTATTTTATGAAGCCCTGTGTCCGCAACACCTATTCCAGTGCTGGCTTCATGGTAGATTTTTAATAATTGTGTTCCATTTAATATAAGAAAAACATAAATAAGTCATAAAAATCTGTGCCAGACAGAGTAAGTTTGGAACTCCTGAGATCTTATAACCTAAGCGTCCTTCTAAATAGGAACTTCCAAAAGCAAAATGGAGCCATAACCTGGAGAGAAGTTTCACTGAGGCCCAGGTGGCTTGGCCTGATGTGTACAACCACTTATAGGGTCAGATTATAAAAATAGAAATAAAAACCTCATATGTGCCCACATATATATGAGTTTTTTATGCAGATTGTAATCTGTTTTACTGGGCTTAGCATGACCCCCAAATATTTCAGTTTGGATTATGTGGAAGAACTGAAGTTATCTTGCAGAAACACCAAGATGTCTGCTCAGTATTAGCTGGCCAAATTGGTGCCACATTGAACCCTCTCTCTCACCTCTATCACCAAATCCTTTCCCCATCTTTGGATGTGAAAGTATATCAGAATGTCAAGACAGATCTCCTACTAGGCAGGGCTCTGAGTCATCCTGCTGTTTTACAGAGCCAAAGGGCTCCCTGAATCACCTCAAGTATTTCCAAATGAACCCAGAAAGACAAGTAGAGGGCAAGCATAACAGAAATATAAACCTGTAAAAATAGTCCTGTAATCATAGCCATTCATGAGCTAGGTTGGAGCAATAACAGATGGCTATGTCTGTCTAATTTTCCAATCCCCGAGGTTGTACCTCTATGCTTCCCTTCCATCTCTTTTCCTGGAACATGGTTTTGGCAGGGAGTAGGTCCCTTGGAATTAACAGTATCCTTCAAAGTCATTCCATAATGGTACAACAATCAAGGTCAACCCACATGCTACCCAGAATCAGACACATTTTATTACTCTCGATAAAATGAGGCATGCCCAAACAACATCAGTAACCTTTTCAGGATGTTTCCACATTTTAACAAAGTATATGAGTTGATCAATTGTCCCTTTTCCAATTTATAGATTGATTGATTGATTGATTGATTGATAGAGGGGAAGGGAAGGAGAAAGAGAGGCAAAGAAACATCAGTTAATCACCTCTAACACGCTACCCAACAGGAACTAAACCTGCAATACAGGCATGTGCTCTGACAGGGAATCGAACAAGTGACCTTTAGCTTTGCAGGACAACACCTAACCAACAGAGCCACACTGGTTAGGACAGATTAATGTCCTTTTTTAATGTAAAAGCAAAAGAAATTGGGCTCAGATGAAAGTGAAAAGATATTTAGGCAATGTTATTTGCTGATTGTCAGCTCCATGCCTGGGCACAGGCAGGCCATGTTGTCCTAACTCCTGCCACCTGCCTGCCACGAAGGTGCCACCTATGGCCAATCAGTTTCTTCAGTTAGAAAAGTGTCTGGAACTTTGGACAAACATTGACTAAAGCTGATCTTCCAAATAGGTATTCCCCAGAACATTCCCCAGATAACTACCAGTATCCTGGTAGTTATTAGTGTTTGTAAAGATTTTACAGTGATTTAAAAAATGTAAAATACAATGTTTCCAAAATCACTGAAGCTTCTTTTCATAGCATCCTCTGTAAACTTCCTGAGCCCAGTAATTAAAAGAGATTATACTTTAAAGTTTTATACAAGTGAAATATTTGATATATTTCTCCATATTTAATTTTTTAATATAGTATAAAGGAAATGTACCAAATTTTTTCACCAAGCCCATGTTGATTTCCCCAGATCCAGTTCAGGTGACCCCAGTGTTCCATTAAACATTATCACCTCCTATGAGTAGCAGGAGTGAGCAAATTTAAGAAATAACATGCTAATAAATTGGGTTTAATCTGTCAAACACTTTTTTAACACTTACTAAACATTGTTCTAGACCCTGTAGAAGAGCCTAGTTATTCATAAAGTTATCTTTGACCTCACAGAGCTTTCCATCTAATGAGAGAGATAAACAATTAACTCTAATGCCCAGCAGGATGCAAGAAGCAGAGCGCACTTACAAAGCACTGAATATATGCCAGGAGCTTAAATTCTTTATTCTACTAATCCCCACCACAGCCCTCTGGTTAGATATTATCACCCTTCCAAAGATGGAAAAATTGAGGCTAAGAGAAGTTATGTGACTTGCCCAAGGTCACACACAGTAAATCATTGTTTATACATAAGCCCAGGTCTGTCAGTCTATATAGCCCACGTTCTTTCTCTAAACTGAACCACATTCCTTCTCAATAAAAGTAGTAACACGCTGGGGTGACTTAGCAAGGAGTTAAGCACGCTGGTATAAGTATCAGAAAGGGCTTCATGGAGGAGATGGCATTTGAGCTGAGACTTGTAGGAGTATGAGTTAAATAGGGAAATCATGGGAAAGAAAAATGTCAAACTAAAGAAACTAAAGGAGTGTGAGCTTCTTCATTTATTCATTCAACACACATTTATTTAACACATACATGTGTGTTGAATGCAGCTCCAGGTACTAAGGAGACAGAGGTGAGCAAGATAAGCAAACAGGCCTTCCTTCAAGGCACTGAGGTTCTAGTGGAAGAAAGAGGCCTAAACAAGCATGACAACAAATTATAGATACTACAATTGTGGCTGTAAAGTGTGCATGGTATCAGGTTGAGACTGATGTTTGGGGCAGGGAAAGGAAGAAAATACTCTGGATAAAGTGATCAAGGAGGGCTGTCTGGGTTGTTAACATTTGAGCAGGGAGCTGAGTGGAATAAGGGGCAAGCTGTGTCAATGTTTGCAAGAGGAGTTCTCCAGGAAGAGACCTTGAGGATGGAATGAAGTTGGAGGAGTCCAGTAAGGCAGAGGCAGCCTGAGCAAGGGGGACACGGTAGGAGATGAGCAGGAAGATGGGCAACAGCTGATGCCAGAAGGCTTTGGATTTCAGTCAGAGTGGTGAAAAGCCCCAATGAGTGTCTGAGAAGGAGCATAACATGCTGTGATACATTTTAGGGAGATTTCTCTCGGGGCTGAATGGAAAATTTTCTATGGGGGCAAAAGGAGAAACAGAAAGCTGATTTATGAGTCTATAGCAGCCCAGGTAAAAGACTGGGGTGGCCTGGGAAGGGTACAAGCAGGAGAAGTAGTCTGATTTGGGATACATTTGGGTGGTACTTCTACCATATTCCTGGTCTGTTGAGGAAGAAAAGTTTTAAGAGCCTAGGATTAAGGGTAGATTCTATACACCTGAGATAAAAAGACTGACAGCCCAAGGTCTCCTTGAAGGAAGACAGTGCCAGAAGGTACTGTAGAGGTAAAGGTCTGCAAGTGCCTTGGAGAGTAAAAATGACCATAACCCAAATGAAAGTGTTCACTGAGGAGGAAAGTTTTCAACAAGAACCAGGAAATTGATGAAGCATCTGAGTCTAGGTTAAGAGTATATATGAAGTTGTTTATAATTAAGTAGAGGTTCTGAAGTGCACAGTAAAAAAGGTTAGGAGGGGACCAATTATATCTGATTTAGGGAGAAGAAACAACAGAGCCATAAAGAGTAGGGAATTTGGAAAATATGGTGACTGGAGGAACATTTTTCAGTTTTGAGGATAAACATAGGCTAGTCATGGGTAAAATAACTGGCCTAGAAATTTCCACAGAACTGGACCTGGAAGTCTCTGATGGACTGAGGTCACTAATGGATTGAAGGACTTAGATCTCTCTAGAATGAGCCAGCTGCTCCTGGAAATCCTAGATCAGATAGCCTGGCAATGGGATTGTTTCGTTTCCCAGGAGCCTCACCAAGTGCTGGATTTAAAATTAGCTCCAGATGGACAGGAGGCCTGTCTGGATGGAATTCTTCACAGCTTGTTTTAACTGTGACTCCGAGGGAATAAAAAAAAAATGGCAGTATTGATTTTGAAATAACTCTAGGTGAGATCATTGCCTGTACTTTCTGTTTTATTTTACTCAACTTACACTTATACTCAACTTATCAATCCACAGAGATTTGATTTTAACCAATTTCATTTTATCAAAACAGCTCTGGCCAAGTTCACTGGTGGCCTGTCTCCATGTTGCTTGATCCAATGGGCATTTTTCAGCCCTTATTAGACATCTCAGGCCTACTGACCAACCCTTCTTCAACAAACACTTTCTTCCTTTCTATTTCCATAGGGACACTGCCCCTCTTGGGTATGATCCTACCACTTTGCCACTCACTTGCTCTATCTCTAAAATGCTAATTTACCTAGCCTTTAAAATGTTGGAGTTGCTTAATACTTGAGTACAGGCCCTTTACAGTTCTCGTTTCATCTCCTCTATATAGGCAAGCTTGTTCAAATCCATAATTTCAACTGCCTGACATAATGGTGGCATGTGAAAAATGCTGTGGGAGTGTTCAGAGATATACATGACTAAGGCATGTGGGAGGCTGCTTGAGTTGGGTCATTACTACTCAAGTGGAAAAAAATGTGGCTCAGGATAACAAAGCCTGAGGAGAATATATACAGAGGAAGAAAAGAGAACCTAAGCTAGTTAAAACTCTGGAAAAACTATTCACTGGACTGGAAGATGAATAGCCACCAATAAATAGAAGTATATGCTATTATTATTCACCATGATTACCATTATTCTACAAGTTAAGTGCTTGTCTGTACATTTCAAGGCCTGTATTTATTACCTATGCATTAACTCTTTATTAGCATTCCCTACCTTCCACCCATTGCCTTTATCCAAAATTTTCATGCATACCTTTCCATAAGTGTGTATTAGGAAAAATAAACAAAAAGAACCATGTTTTTCCATTATTTTATCAAGGGAACAAGTATAGTAGAAGAGCACTAGCAAACAATCAACAATAATTTTTGCATGCAACTAAAAGGAGTATGTTCTACTTTTTAAAAGTCCACAATATAGACAGCTCTCATTAATACACCAAGCAGTTATCTACAGTATGTATCTCATGAAAACCCTATTGTTAAATTCACTGATCTGCTCTAATAAATTACCTGCTTTGTTGACATCTATACTATCCAATTTCAAAATAACCACACATTTCCTTGATAGCCCACCTCTCCATTTTCTTTTCTTTTTATTTTTTTAAATTTTTTATTTTAGTTTATTCATTACAGTTTCTATCCTTTATTCCCATTCCAGACCACCCACCCATTCCTCCCCTCCTCCCTCCCCTTTCCAACCCCCCTAGTTTAGCCCATGTGTCCTCTATATTTATTCCTGTAAACCCTTCCCTTCTGCCCTGGAATTCCCTCCCCTCTCCCCTCTGGTCACTGACTACCTGTCCTCTATTTCAGTGTCTTCCATTTTCTTTTATTTTCAGATTGTCTGCTGAGACAATCCATTAAAAAGGGGTAATACCTTGGGACCAAAGGACCTAAGTCCAAGTCATGACTTATAATTCATTCAATCATGCACAAAATCTCAACTCTGTATTAGTGTGAATAATCTTACAGCCCTTCCTCACCTCCCCCCAAAAGGCAGGTGGTAAGCGTATTACTATTAGGGAAACTTTGAAAACCCAAACACAGCCATTTCCCTTGCTTAGTGGAAAATTTCAGACTCACCTGTTCACTGTAGCTTTAAAACATGGACTATGGGGAACTGCCTCACAAGAGCCACTGTTAATATATTACACGTGTATTTGCAGAATATGAGAAACACCTAGCTTCAGTTCTACCTATAACATATTCCTCAAAACTGCCCTGGAATGCGCTGTTGTTCCCTTTTGCAAATGAGAAAACAGAGGCTCAAGGCTGAGTAAATTGACCAAAATCACACAGCTAGAAAATGGCCCCACCAGGACTTAATTTTTCAGATTTTCTAATTCTGGCTTGTATACCTTGCAACATTTTTAACAAGAAGGAATAAACCCTTTCTCAGTGCAAGGAATGACAATTTAATAACCCAAGTTAATGCACCTCATTTATTTCTCCCCTACCTACACTAGGTCAGATTTATTCAAAATTCTCAAAAATTGATTTATAAGAATCAGGAGAAGGTGCATGAAACTTTACCTATACAACAGAAATAATAATACTTAGCATTCACATATAACTTCACATTTTGTAGATATTGACGATAAACAATAAAAAAATTATTTCCTAGATGGCTATTGTAATTTTTCACAACACAAACCACCTAGATAGACATCCTTGTTATTGGACAGAAATGTTTGAAAGATCAATTTAACACCACTTTAAACGTGCGGAGCTCTGAGCCTCAATTTCGTGGGACACATCCTTGAAGTCTTGTGCATTTAACTTACAATGAGCTTCAATAAATTGTTCTCTTTAGCAGTCTTTCAGGATAAAGGTCACATACAGACTGAAACTTAGTTGTAGATAGATGCTATACAGGACATTCTAGTCATTTTCAGCTTGGGAAATAGAAGTGTCCAAACTCATGATAATTAAATGTTGACAATCTCTTTAACACAGTAAATGTGTTAAATTCTTCTCAAGTTTTCAGAGAAACAAAGTGATTCCAAAGCAGCTTTCATAAGTATTTTTCTGCATGAGTAAGACTTTATATAGTCTGACACAACTGTGATGCTTGCAAGGTGAAGGATGTGTTTGAGACAAGAGGATTTCATACATGCAAAGTGGTTTGAACCAAGAGAGATACATGCAGTAAGCTCTTTACATATGACCTTGACTTGGCTGCACTAGTTAGTTTACATAAGTGTTCAGTTCATCAACAAATAGAAGACCCAAGCCCACCTTTTTAATTATAAAGTGCTTCTCCCTCCTCCACCATCAGACTTCAACTCATTTCAGCACTGAAAAAAAAAGTCATCACAACTCCTAGTAGCTTGCTTCTGTTTCCGCTTCAATAGATACCCTGTAGATGGGAAGTCACAAAACAGCTTTGCATCTCATCAAGTTGCCTCCACCCCAAAACAGCTGCAATGCTTATCTAATTAAACCCAAGCACCAAACTGTGAGCTTCTGCATCAATCATTAATATAGTATTTTGGATCACTTTAAATTCTGACTGGGGGTATGTGGCTCCCTGCACACTGGTCTCTAAAGGAAATTTTTCAAATAATCTTTAAGTGGCATTGAAAAAATAAAATAAGCTGCCTGCTGTTTGATGAGCACTCCACTACCGTGATGCACTCTGATTAGCTGTTAATACCAATTGAGAGATGAATATTACTTATTCCAAAAAGCTAAAGATTTTTTATTCTTATGAAAAGAAAAATTCAGTTTTCCTTGCCTCAAAAAATATGGCTTCATGCCCATATTTTAAATGGCACCAAAGAATGGTGGTTTCTGGTCTCTCATCTCTAGTTTTCAGCCATTACATGGAATCACATCTTTTCTCTGGGAGACCATCCACAAGTTGGTGAACTGTGATTTCCATGTGGGATTTGCACATTCATACCCTACATATGGAATGTAGAAATGCTCTTACAGAGATCTGATGGCCCAGAAATATTTATGTAAATCGCTGTCTTGCCATGGCACATGTTAACACACTTGGGTTCAAGCTCATAAACCAAAAGGAACAGTTTCCTACATCACTATTCTAATAGACTAAAGCCAACAGGCCAAGCCAAATGGGACAATTTAAACAAAGAGAGACTAGCAAAAACCAATTGAATGTCTGCTTTCTTATAGCATTCTAGGAAAAATACCAAGCAGCTGTGCCAAAGCACACTGCTCTTCTTTGTTTGGAAAAACACTGACATAGTAGAAGTCAGGAGATACAGTCAGCACCAGGTTCCAGAAATACATATGCAAGAGACTTCCTAACAAAGAACAATAAACTGCAAAAACAAAACATGAATCAAGCTCAGCATAAATACAGCTTAAAATCATAAAGAAATAGGACACAGTTTGGAACCACAAGGTTCTCAGTCCCATAAACCAAGACTGACTGGACCTTAGCCAGGCTATTGCCTGGCACCCAGCCATATCAGCTATAGAGTGATGGGGAATCTCAGAAAATACAAATAAGGAAAGAACATGATTCAAGAGTGGCAAAAGTACAACAAAAAAAGAGAAGTCTCAGAGTGGCTTACTGCAGAGAGGAGGAGGCTAAAAGATTTAGGGACAGTCTGAAAGCCCACATGAAGGGAGTAACCAGGGTGTCTTTCAAGTCTACTATACAAGTTAAAAGATCAGGGCGTAAAAGTTAGGACTATGTCAGTTCAGCTCAGCTGAAACTGCATTCCTCAGAATTTTTTGCACGCACATGTGCTCATGTGTGTGTGTATGCATAATTCTGGGAGGAAGACAAGAGACATTTTGCAGGTAATAAGGAAGAAGGATGTGAACTAGCAGTCATATGGCTTTTTAGTCTTTGAAGGTGAGAGCAGGGCTGGAAGCTCTGGTGCAGCTCCAGACATTGTTGCTGATCTGCTTGCTTACCCTGCTGATCAGCTCTAGCTCTTACTGGATTCCCTCTGACAAACTTCTGTGACTCCAAGTCCAGGAATGTGTTCAACTCACTCACAAATGGTACCAACTGCTTATGATAGACACCCCTATTATCAAAGCTGGAGGTCAGAAGGCTTTGAGAGACCAACAGGGATTCAAGTCCATCCTCCTGGTTGGACTTGATTCCAGCTAGTACCTACAGCTCCTGGTTTATTCTTGCTTTTCTCACTTCACATCCATCTTTCCTCCCAGCCCTTATTCCCTCATGCACTCCTATCAGTGGGACCAGCTTGACAACCCTTAGAAAGGAAGAGTAATTTCCCTTGACTTGTAATGGTTTAACTACAACAGTTTAGACAATACCACGCAGCTCTGTAGAGATTCAAGCTCAGGAATAGGTGCTTCAATATTTTGTAATAAACCATCTCTGATCCAGAGACCTCATGTTTTCACGTTTCTTTTCCTGTCTATAGGTGTATGTTGTTATGCCAGGCTAACATGTTAACTTATAAATAAGGGTGAAATCTCACACCCTTCTCAGTTTCAGACTTAGCACTTTTTACATGGATTCCTATCATTTCTACATCCTTAACTCATCCAATAAGAAGACTGATTCCAGAAGAATAATTTCTCCTTCTGATTTCTCTACTTTGTAAGCAAGGCAAAATAAGAATGTGCCAGATTCTCTGCTTTAACTAGAATGAACTTCTCAAGAGATGTCTGGAAAATGGATGACTACCATCAGTGTTTCACCTTTCCTCTGTACCATTTCTACACTCCACATCAGGAAAAAGCCCTCTATATCCTTCTTTTAGAAAAGCCTTCCACAGCACCCTGCCAGAATAACATCATGCCTCATTAAGCAGTCTGTGTAAAGGCAGAGAGATCCCAGAGTAAAGATGGATGAATTCTGAATCTCACTTCATCACCTACCCTCTCAGTGACCTTGAGAAGTCTGCAATATTTCTGAACACCAGTTTCCTTACATGAAAATTTGAGATAATGACACTTGTTTTGCCTACCTTACAGGGTGTAAGCACCAAATGAAAGCATGTATGTGCAAATTATTTATAAATGCAAAGGGTATAGAACCCAACTCACTCCACTTGCCTAAAAACATTTTGATTTAGTGAAGTAGTAAATTGGGAATCAGTATTGGTATATATGGTGTGTGTTTGCCAGGTATACCAATGAGCTTCTTAGCTATGACAAGCACTGCCCTTTTGCCTCCCCACTTCTAGAGTCCACTTAATTCCCTACCTAATACTCTAGTTTTCCCCCACTGTAGGACAAAACCTAACCTTGAACCTCAACAAGCATGATTAGGGCCTTCAGACCCTGCTAGTTCTCAAGAGTCCCTTCTCTAGAGAACTGGATTCTGCTCCCAATATTTGCTAGCTACTAGATAAATTTTTCCCATGAAAAGACAAATTACCCTAGATCATAATATCCACACTCTCCTTACTTTCATTTTGTTGTCTGGCCTGTTTCCATTATAACCATGGTGCCTTACTATTGTATTGGACCCCCACCTTCTATTCTGATATCAAAAAATATTACCTCTTAATATTTTAAAAACTGTACTTGATTCCCAGTTGAACACTGGATCTTGGACCACTCAATTGTCTTTCATGGGCCAGCATTAAAGGTAATGTCCTTTTTTATTTTTCATCTGTGTATCAGTAACACTAACACCCTAACACTTTACCTGTCCTTATATTCTCACTTTTTAATGAGCAAGATATAATTCCTTACCCCTAGACTTGGCCACACAATTTATTTTGGCCAATGGGATATTTGTCCATGTAACAGAGTCTTGAAAAGCACATACAAGTTGTTTACTCTCAGGCACTGCCATGACCATGAGAACTTAACTAGGCTAGCCTCCTGGAAGATAAGAGACATGTGGAGCAGGCCTAATTTGCTCCAGTGATCTCTACCATGGCTGTCCTAAAACAGATGATAGCAAACCAACCTCCAAATATACAAGTCCATCCAAGAAACTAGAGGTAAAGTAAATAAACACATTATTTAAGAAGGAAGTAACAGTTTGGGGCCGGTGGTTATGTAGCATTACTGTATAATAACTGATTCAGAAACCAGTACAGAGTGGGGTGTTGCTTTAACAAAAACCTAAAATATGTGACATTGGCTATGTGACTAGGTGGTAGGTAGAGCCTAAAAAAAAATGGAAATGAAATTTGTAGAAATCTGGAAAACATGATAAGAAAACATAAGATAAGGGAAAATTGATGATTCATGTGATTCTAGTGGCAAATTGTACAATGGAAGATAGAAAATATCACTGATAAAATTCTGGACTTTAGCAAAGAAATTTCAAGGCAGAATGTTGGAAGTGTCAGCTTGCTCTAACTACCTGTGTAAAATAAAGTATTACAAGGGAAAGATGAACTCAGAAAATAACTGAGTTGAACTTATTTGAAATAATGCAAGTTGACCTTAGAATGTAAAGGTGCTATACTCTGCTAATTTAGAAAATATAACTGTTTTTCATCTCCAGTCTTTTAAATCAATAAAATATTCTCAAATTAAGATATAGTCATGGATAAAGACCAAATTAAGGATGTATCTATGAGACCTTTTGTTAAGACTTCTTGGATCATTGAGGAAGTACCATGTAGGTTCTATAAAAGGGCTGTCAGTATTCTTAAGGACATTATACCATATCAATTAAAATGCACACAATATCAGGGATTAAATATATAGGAGGGAAGTATGTCTCCAAAGAATTATGGGTTTGGCTTTTGACACATGGACTACCCTGGACTAAAAGGAATCATAACTGTTCAAAAATGAAAAGTGGCTCTACACCCCCAACTTTCTCTGAGCAAGAAGCAGGTGAAGTTGTTTAGAGGCTACATATTCTAAGCCCCCTTCAGAAGTGGCCAAGGAGGAAGAATAAGGACATGTCAGAGGACAGAGATAAGAGTTGTGGAGAATGATGGACTGGGAAGCCAATCATAGAAAATAGAATCTAGGTCTAATCAAGGCACATTCCCCATACCCAAAGTGAGTTTACCTTTGTGACTTGCTTTGGCCAATGGTATTAACAGGTATGTTGCAAAGAGAATCCTAAGCAGCACTTGTGCATTGGTGTTTGCTCACTCTTGCCCTCTGCCATCATCATGAAAATATGCCTGGGTCAGCCTGATGGAAGGCAAGAGATGTATGGAGCACATTCATTCAAGCTGAACCCATTCCATATTAGCTGATAGCTAGTCAACCACCTCAAATACAAGAGCAATAAATTCATACTTTATTTAAGACAGTGAGTTTTGGAGTAGTTTGTTGTGCAGCATAATTCTGAAATAGATGACCAATATACCATTCTTCTTAGTTCCCACTTGCCTTCCATGTGACCAAAGTCTTAATGTGCCTCCTACCTGCAGTCACTCTCTTTGTGGCTATTATTTTTATCAGCACCCTCACTTCTATCCTCAGAAATCTTGTTATAGATGTATACACGTTCCATATATGAGGTCTGTCCAGAAGGTATCCAGCCATGTAATATGAAAAATAGGGATATTTATTAAAGAAGATACAAGAAACATTGTACATAGGACAATGACACCTCAGTCCCCTTCAAAGTAGGCACCTTGGGACCTCACATACATTCTCCCAATCACCATCATCTGTCCCACTGTATTTTCCTGAGTCTCATTGAAGGTCTGAAATCTCTTCCCTTTCAAAGTTGATTTTAGTTTTTGGAAAAGCCAGAAGCCACAGGATGCCAAATCTGGGCTGAATCATCTGGGTGATTTGATGTTTTACCAAAAAACTGCATGAGATGTGATGCATGAGCAGATGTGCTGTCATGATGAAGCTTCCAATCACCAGTTGTCCACAGCTATGGCCTTCTGAATCATCCAAATAGTTTCCATGAGGAATGTTCAATCTTAATGCGAAATTTGATGCAGATTTGTTTCTCTACTCTTTCAGTCATTTTGAATGCGACAGCAACACAGTATACATGCTCACTCAATGGCATCTACTGCCTCCACTGACTAGTACAGTGAAGTCATCATTGTTCATGCATGTGTATTCTAGCCCACTCTCCTTGGCTTCCAGGTTACATCAATGTCACGTAAACCATTCTCATTATAATAATAATGGCTGGACTTTTTCTGGACCCACTTCATGTAGCCCTTCTATGCTGCCTTCCTATGATTAGAGATATTTTCTATAATCAAGGTACACTCCTCCACATGGCCTCCACCTCTGTCACAACATTCCAAGTGTATGTCCAATTCCAGTTAGTGGTGGAACCTTGAGCATGTTGGTGAAACTCTCTAGGTCTCATTTTCCTCATCTGTAAAATATGAATATAGCAGTATACTTAGATACAATTTATACTTATTTAGCACTTTCTACACAAACATATCAAGTGTGTTTTTATATGTCATCTATTGTCCTAAAATAGAGTGTGGGAAATGTTTATTTCCATTTTAAAAGTTAGGAAATGTGGGGCACAAAACTTTTTCAAAGCTTCCAAACTCATAAGTAACAGAATTAAAGTCTTCTTAATCTTGCTAGAAAGAAAGAAAGAAAGAAAGAGAGAGAGAGAGAGAGAGAGAGAGAGAGAGAGAGAGAGAGAGAGAGAGAGAAAGAAAGAAAGAAAGAAAGAAAGGAAGGAAGGAAGGAAGGAAGGAAGGAAGGAAGGAAGGAAGGAAGGAAGGAAGGAAGGAAGGAAGGAAGAAAGAAAGAAAGAAAGAAAGAAAGAAAGAAAGAAAGGAAGGAAGGAAGAAGGAAGGAAAGAAAGAAAGAAGGAAAGAAGGAAGGAAAGAAAGAAGATAACCACAAAAATTTTAAAAAACAAACTGGTAAGTACTTCAATAGAAAGAAGCCTAAGTTTATTCTCCGCATAATTAAGCACAATTTGTAACATTCGCCAGTAAAAACTATAGCACTCCTGAAATTTGATAAACTTGGAACAGTCTTGCCTGCAAGTGACCATTTTCTGTGAATCAGGAATTTTGCCTCAGGCACTTTTTCTCCACTACAGATAATTGAAACTCTGAAGCTAGCAAACAAGTCCTTTATACCAAACATTGCTCTTTCAACTTGATTGTTCATTCAACATAAATATTTACTAATTATTGTCTATGTACCAGGCATTGTGCATTCACTCTGCCAGGCATGCAACTTAGAGCCAGACAGTCTGATATCTGAGCTTTTAAGGCCAAGAGTCAAATACTTATGTCTGGTATTTTCTAATTAAGTAAACCATTTTTATGCAATAACTGCAGGATCTTGAAATACAATGCAATTGTTGGAAAGCTGGCTGAACTCAAAGAGAAGTTGTGAGGTCCCCCCACCTCAGTCCAGGCTCTACAAGGGGATGATTCTCAAGTCTAATTTTTCACTCCTGTGAGGCTGGACACCAGGCACAATGTTTGGGTCACAGCTGGCAGTTATTTCTCCCCACTTGCTTGAATCTCCTAGAGAATGCATTAAAAACAGAGGTTCCCAACCACCCTATCTCCCAGGAGATGCTCATTCAGTGGGCAGGGGATGGGAGAAAATTATCTGTAGTTTTCAAGCTATGTAGATGATTCTTATACACACCTGGAGATGAAAACCACTCAGTGTGAGCTCTATATGTATAGTCAATGTTTAAAAATTGAATAAATAAATATATTAAAGCAAATGGGTACCATAATTTTTGAAACCATTAGGTACACTGCTGGGTATAAATTCTAAAGTCAAGAGAAGAACAGGAGGAAATGTAAGATTAGCATTATGTAAGGGACAGCAACATATGCTATATCATATACCATAATACTATAATAGGGGAAAAATCATACCAGAAGAGGGAAATAACATGGAGTGTCCTAGGTCAAAAATGAGAAATTTTTAACATCAAAACATTTCTTAGTCTCTTATAAGACACTACTTATACTTTTTAAATCTTTTTACTAAGAAAGTATACTAAAAAACAAACCCAAATGAATTTAATACTTTCAAATAATCTGAATTTTATTAATTTTAAGCATCCACTTACATTTGAAAAATATTAATCAACACATATGCAACACATTTTTTATCCTCACCTGATGATTTGTTTATTGATTTTACTTTTTTTAGCAAAAGAGGAACTGGGAGAGAGAGAGGGGGAAACATCAATGTGAGAGAGAAACATTGATCAGTTGCTTCCCATAAGCACCATACCAGGGATCAAACCCTCAACCTAGGCATTGAATTGAACCCTCAACATTTGTCCAGGAATTGAACCCTCAACATTTTGGTGTACAGGACAACATTCCAACCAAATGAGACCCCCAGCCATCACTGCAAGACCTTTTTTGTGTGGTTTATAAACAATGTTTAGTGGATATGGGGACTCAAGAA
This sequence comes from Trachops cirrhosus, assembly GCA_028533065.1. NCBI lineage: Eukaryota > Metazoa > Chordata > Mammalia > Chiroptera > Phyllostomidae > Trachops > Trachops cirrhosus. Next base: position 19,885 of record JAPYXV010000225.1, read on the forward strand.
GTAACTCAGTGGCCCACTGGAATTCATGTCCTACAAATCAGGAACTTAGGGCCTGTACCACTTAACAATAATAAAACTACAAACAAATATTTACTCAAAAGAGAAAGAGGCAAATGAGACTAATAGTAAGGAATAATTTAGATTTGTACATAGTGGCAAAATAATGTACTAGAACCAAATGAAAATGTTGGTGGTTTTTGTTGGGTTTTTTTTTTTTTTTTTGGTGTTGCTATTCCATAGAATTATTACAGTATGAAGGAAGGAAGGAAGGAAGGAAGGAAGGAAGGAAGGAAGGAAGGAAGGAAGGAAGGAAAGAAAGAAAGAAAGAAAGAAAGAAAGAAAGAAAGAAAGAAAGAAAGAAAGAAAGAAAGAAAGAAAGAAAGAAAGAAAGAAAATTAGGCCAGGCTCTGAGTCTGATGTTGAAAGGTGATGAAAAGAATATCTGAGGTAGAACAATTCAGTAATATTTTCTCAGTATAGGCTCAAATTTAACATAAGACTAGCCAGAGGGACAGAACCAGGGGAGAAAAACCATTCGATCACTCAATTTTTTGAAAAGGCACTATTATAAAATAATAGCATTAAGGAAATAATATCAAATGTGCATATCCTAAAAAAGTAAAAAACAAAAATCCCATAAGAAGTCATAACATTTTTTGATGCATAAAAGAGTGGTTCTTAAATAGAAATCCTTTGTGATTAAATGGCAAAGTGAAAGTGGCTATCATAGAAAAAGAAAAAGGCGGGACTTCCGGCAAAGATGGAGGCATAGGTAGACACACTGTGCCTCCTTGCACAACCAAGGTAGGGACAACAACAATTTAGAAACAGAATAACAATCAGAACTGACAGAAAATTGAACTGTATGGAAGTCAGACAACCAAGAAGTTAAAATAGACCCATTCATCCAGACTGGTAGGAGGGGTGGAGTCAGGCAGCTGGGCACAGAGAGCAGAGAGCCTTGGGACTGGGCACGCAAGGCATCCGGGGTGCTCAGTGTTGCATTCAGCAACCGCGAGAACAAATGCCGGAGACTTTTCAGGGTTTCAGAGATGTTACTTTATTGGCCAAGTTTAACCTGCACAGGGGCAAGCTCTCAGGGTGTCCAGAGACACAGTAACCACAAGGGCTGCAAACAAGAGTCACGCCGAGCGCTTACAGCTAAGTCCTTATATAGGGGCGGGCAAGCAAGCGTTATACAGAAGCAGACGTGGCAGTTAGCTATTCGCTTACAAAGACCGCGCACGGGAACAGGGTTGGGCATTGGCTCAACAGTGGTAACTTTTCAAACCAAACATGTTAGATTACATCTGTTTTACAATCCTTTGTTCTTGCACAAGGCAGGAGAGCAAGATGTCCGTTCAGTAACCTCCTGTACCCTGGGACCTAACCAGTTCCTTTTGGCCTTCAGCTAGGTTCCTATTTTCTCATGGTCTAAGTTTTCCTTGCTCCTTACACTCAGGACTGCAGCGGGCGGACCCTGAGCTGCCAAGAGGCAGCTGGCAGACCCGGGCCAAGGGGTGGCAACCAGCAGACCCAGTGAGGTGGGAATTGTGAAGCAAGGCACTGTGCACAACCCAGGATCCCAGCGCTGAGAAATAGAGCCTTGGGACACTGATTGAAAACACCCTGTGGGGGTTGAGGTGCAGGAAGAGACTCCCAGCCTCACAGGAGAGGTCCTTGGAAAGTCCCACAAGGCGCACAAGCCCACCTGCATGGGAATTGGCACCAGAGGGGCTCATTTGGCTCAGGGAAAGCGGCTGAAGGGACTGAGGTCCAACAGAGAGTGGAGCAAGCCCTATTGTTCCCTCTCAGACCCTGCCCCCACATAAAACGTCACAACCCAGCACTGGGATGCCCCACCCTGGTGAACACCTAAGGCTCTGCCCCTCATACATAACAGGTGCAAACAGACCAAAAAAAAAAAAAAACACCAAAGAGATGGCTCAAACAGAAGATCAATTGAAAGCCTCAGAACCCATCCTTTCAAGTGACCAAGAGTTAGCTAACCTATCAAATGCACAGTTCAAAGCACTGGTGATCAGGATGCTCACAGAACTGGTTGATTTTGGTCACAAACTAGATGAAAAAATGAAGGCTACAATAGGCAAAATGAAGAAAAATGCACAGGGAACAAAGAGTGATGGAATGAAAGA
>JAPYXV010000225.1:22140-34831 GCA_028533065.1 Trachops cirrhosus
CTACAATGGAGTTCCCATCAGGCTGTCAGCTGATTTCTCAAAAGAGACCTTGCAGGCAAGAAGGGGATGGAAAGAAGTATTCCAAGTCATGAAAGGCAAGGACCTACATCCCAGATTGGTCTATCCAGCAAAGCTTTCATTTAGAATGGAAGGGCAGATCAAGTGCTTCCCAGATAAGGTCAAGTTAAAGAAGTACATCATCACCAAGCCCTTATTTTATGAAATGTTAAAGGGACTTATCTAAGAAAAAGAAGGTAAAAAACATGTATAGTAAAATGACAGCAAACTCACAATTATTAACCACCACACCTAAAACAAAAACAAAAACAAACTAAGCAATCACTAGAACAGAAACAGAACTACAGAAATGGAGATCACATGGAGAGTTAGCAACAGGGAAGTGGGAGGAGGAGAGAAGGGGGAAAGGTATGAAGAATAAGTAGCAGTGAAGGTAGGTAGAAAATAGACAGGGGGAGGGCAAGAATAGTAGGGGAAATGTAGAAGCTAAAGAACTTATGACACATGGACATGAACTAAAGGGGGGGGATGTGGGTGGGAGAGGGTGTTCAGGGTGGAGGGGAATGAAGGGAGGTAATGGGACAACTGTAATAGCATAATCAATAAAATATAGTTAAAAAAAGAAAAAGAAAAAGGCATCTTATTATTGAATGAATAAACTGTTGATGAAAGATTAGCATTTTATTGTACATGAAGGTCACAGAAGGTCATGATATAAAAACAGAACTGTTACTCTCACTGGTCTTCATGCTTTGCTGCATGGTCCTGAGCTCTTCTCAAGAAATTTTTAAAGCCAAAAAGCAACACCCAAGGCTCACATACCAAAATTTCACTTTTTACATACATACTTCACAATATTATTGACCATTTGATAAGGATTACTACATTTAAGGGGACATATCTAATCTCCTGTAATATGTTCCTCTTTTCACAGAATCCAAATCCTCAATAATCCCAAAACAACCACAATTGTCTTTAACTTTTATTCAGCAACATTTCTCAAAGTCCATTGCTTTAGAGTTTGATCAAGATTCTCCTCTATAAAGAGGGCTTTGTGATGAAATAATTAGCATTGTAAAGATTAATGGAAGTTTTACATTTACAGCATCTGCTTAGCTATGTTTATCCCATCTTTTCCCAAATATGTTTGACCTCAGATCTCCTTTGTCATGTAATATTTATTTACATTCCATAGAAATAACCTTCATTGACACACAATTTGAAAACCCTTACTGATGATGACTCTAAGATACTTTGAAATTTACTCCTTCAGTCAACAAATACACTAGCTTCCACTATGTGCCAGCAAAGAGTCTAGTGCAGAGGATGCTCCAGTGAAGCAGATAAGCACAGTGCCTCAGTCTTCATGGAGCTCCCTTTCTAGCAGGGAAAAGACAATAAGCTTGTACTCTAACAAATACTCCACATTGTTCCAGGTGGTGTTGAGTGCTATGAGGGAAAAAATAAAATCAGACTGGGAGTAGAAAATGGTTAGAATGGGGTCAGAATGTGACTGTAATTGGGATGGTCAGTAAAGGCTTTCTCCAGAGGTGATATTTGAGATCAGATCCTAATTACGTTCACTTCATTTTAATATGAAATGTACTTTTCTAGTTAATTGAAAATTAGCAGTTGAGAAGCAAAAAACAAGATTAGTAATTTTCTTTTAATGAAAAAAGTGGATTAAACAGAACAATCATTCCCCACTTAAATAAGCATGTTTTGTATGTGGGTTAAAAACTTGTATCTGTGAGGGTTTTCACATCCAGTTCTCAGAGCCAGTGCTTTGGGACACCTTTGAGTCAAAGTCATGAGTGGCAAACCAGGATTTGTCACATAAACCCGAATCCTGTCCCATCTATTGTCATTGCAACAATCCTTCCTTTTACCCTTCTCTGAACAGGACACACACACAATCAGATACCTGGAAATTCTGTATGGCCAATGACCAAGGATAATCATCATAGTGGCTGGTAATTAAGGAGAGTAGTAATGCTGGGAAGTCAAGTTTGATAGTACTTAAACTACAAACCACTTTTCACTAGCCTCAGTTCCTGCTGATTGCTCATCAAAATGACTCCCGAAACTCTTGGGGAAGCAACATGGAAGGTTGTGTAAAAGTTTTTGTATTTAAGGTACTCCTTAGTGAAATACTTCTCTTCCGCAACAACAAACATTTTCAATCCAGAAAAATACTTTTATAGTGCTTTTGGTAAATAATATTCATAATGTTCATTGTGTTATTTGTTAAAATGGTGTTGAATAACAAAATCTCCCTCCAAAAAGAAACTGTAAATGATAAAAAAGCATTAATTTAATAGCAAGCTGTTTTTGTTTTTAATTCCAACATGTTTCTGAAATATCCACTTAAACATTTGTAGTAACAGAAGAAAATCTTTAAGCAAACAAATGGAAAATTTCTCATCATTGTGTTTTGTATAGTCAAATTGCACACAATTGTATTGTAAATTAAAGTGCTTGTTGCTAGGCAATTCCATGATTCATCCCAAGTTGGGTTTTAGCCAGATTGATGAAAGGGATCCCCCTTTATTTTTTTTACTAGAATAAAGTTTTTTACAGTTTTTGCTTGAGGAAAATTTGTGAATTCATCATATAGAAATAGAATTTTTCATAAAATTCTAAATAAATAAACCTAAGCAATAAATAAACCTTACTCCAACACTAATATCTAATGATACACATAATTTTTGTAATGCATGGGAATCAAATATAAAGGATATAAAGACCAGGTAATGATTGCCCTTGGCATTATGTTAACAGTGCAGATAAAAGTAGTTCTGGGATCAGCCCAGAAGAAGAAAGACTAGGAAGAATATGCTCCAAACTGCCTCCAGAAACATCTACATTCATGTTCCAAACCATTAGCTGTTGGTCTCCCGGATTTCAGAAATATCACCGTTATTGGCCTACATCTCCAAGGACAACATTGAAGGAGGCAACATGCCACTGAGATGTAAATTTAAAAATATTTGTTAAAGGTTAATTGTGTAATTGATAGTTACATCTGATCATGAAAAACTCATACCCTTTATGTTATTTAATAACAAAGTATACAGATATTTAATCATGCTCAATTGAAAGGGAATACAGGTGATTCTTAGTGAACTATTATTTGTATGTATGTACTTATGAAGTCTTAGTGTTCTTCACTATCTACCTGCAAATCTGTGTATTTATTTAAGGATGCAGACATGGGAATTCACACAAACAGAGACGTGCACCAAGGTCCACCTTCAATCTTTAAGCCAAGTATAGGAGACTGAAGATGGCAGCTGAGTAGATGGAAGCTGAGTCCACCTGCTCCTGTTCCCAGCCCAGATTTTCAGCTGATCGTCCCATGATTATCTAAACAATCAATGGAATCATAGCTGATATGAAGTTTTGAAGCCAAGGAGTACTGAAGATGCTCTGTACTGTCCGGTAAGAAGATTCTATACGTTGAAGAGGAGACACCCTATGCATGGTGCCTGCAGCTGCAGAGAAACTAGACAGAAGTTGCAGCTTTGCAGCTCCCTCCCCACTTGGAGCAAGGAAACTAAGTCCCGCACAGAGATCCCCAATCCTAATCAGGAGTGACTTGGGGGGAGTATGCTGAGTCTGGGAGATCCAGGTTACACACATAAAGCAAGTAGCATGTCCATAGCTGTAGCACCAACCTGGAGAACTCTGGATAGGAACTCAATCTACTGAAACAATCAGGTTTCTGTTGGGGACCACTTTGTGTAGTGTCGGACACTGTAGCCCCACAAGAGCAGTCCTTGAAAGAGGCTAGTAAGTCTCCTTGGAAAGCCAGGAAACACAGGTGGTAGACACAACCGGAGAGTAACACCGAGGGTTCCTATGGGCAAGCAGGCCTGAAATATACATTATATCTTTTGAAGCTTGCTCTGCATTGCAATAGTCCAGTTGATACAGAACAGATATGTAAGTTCAAAGCATAAGGAGTGAACTGCTTGTCTCCTGAAATACGCCTTTACAACCATCTGGCATCAGCATGTCTCACCGACCCTGGCCAGAGATGATCTCTGTGTTTCTTCAATTGTTATCTGTAGATAGTGTCAGTTTTTTATGACTATATCCTTCTGGACATTGTTTGATAAGCTATGCATATATGCTGTATACCCCTGCACATTCTGACCTTAATAAAAGCTGTTTTAGAGAAGGGCTGGGAACATTCTCTACTAGAAGGAATCACCACCCCCTTTCCCGCCAGAACAATAGATTGTGTCCAAGATGACTTATTCTCACCCGAGGTGGCCAGGAGAGCTCCACAGGATGGAGTTCTCCCACAGGTTGCCACACCTGGGTCTTCCAGAAGGACCTGCAGGCTGCAACCAGCTGTAACACTGAGAGACATTTTGTTTTTTTGGGAGTTTGTATGTATGGAGAACCAGACAGTGATTCAGTACTGTGGGGTGGGTACCGCAAACACACTTTCAAAAGAACTGAAAATGTGTCTGGGCAATCTGGTGCGCTAGCCAAGAGACCAGATTGAAATTGCAGTTATCCAGAAAAATCTAGCAGAACAGGAAAGGTGCTTTTCTTTGACCCATCTGACCTTCTCTCAGGCAGGCTGAGTCATGCTGGATCTATGGGTACTTTCCCACTGAGACCAGGTGGGCAGAGAGATCAGAGACTTGTGCAATGAAGCGGGGAGGCCAAAACAGAGTTCTTGCTGAGTAAGTTGGGAAATAAAACTGGTTTCCCCAGTCTTGAGTGTGTAGGTGGTGCCCACACCCCCCGCACAAGCTAACACTGCTGCTGCTGCTGCTGCTGCTGCTGCTGCTGCTGCAGCTGTGGAGAGGAGACTTGTAGAATGGCAAAATTGTTTTTTGACCAGCTCTGAACCTTTCTCAGACACAAGAAGTCCTGCTAGATCTCCTAATCTTTTCCCACCGAGTCCAGGTGGGCCCAGAGATAAAAAAATTTGCATAGTGAGGGATGTTCTGGGCTCCACCCAGCTCAGTTTGCAAGCAAGCCAGAGGCTGCACAGAACTGAGAGTTCTGGACTATGTCTCCTGCAAGTGTTGTGAGCTGGAAGTTAGACAACCAAGAGTTGAACTACTGTGATTCTTTGCATCCAGGCAGAACTCCTTGTAAGTACAATCCCTGGGAAAGCAAGGGCATGCTCACCCTCTTCCTGCAGGGTTACAGATACCACATCCAGTGAAGAAACTCTGCAGAGTAGTACTGTCAGTATCCTCCCAGTGGATGCATTTTCATAGAAGGAAGGAAGAGAGTCTCGAAACAGGGCTGTTCTGAACTTTTCTCAGCTGCACCCAGTCACTCTGGTTCTTCAGGTCCTATCCCACTGAAACAAGCTGAGTGGAGAGAATAGAAATTGATACCCCAAGGTGTTTTCTGGGCCCTGCTAATTTGGCTCTCAAACAAACCAGGGGCTACCTAAAGCAAAGAGTTATAAACTGTGTCTCCTGCAAAGGCTACAGGCTGGGAATTGAGCAGCCAGGCAAGCCCCTTCACTGAGTACAATCATCTGGGAAGGGAGGGATGTGTCCATCTCCCACATGAATGGTTGCTGATACCACATCCAATGGGGAAACTCTGCAGAACAATCCTGCCAGGTACAAGATTCCCCTTCTGGGTGCATTTCCACCTGGAGAAGAAAGAGAAACTTCAAACAGGGACTCCCAAATGTGATGAAGTCGGAGGATAGTAGCTGGGCACAGGACAAAGAGCTTAGTTTCCTATTGAGGTCTTAGATTGAGAAAGAAAGTTTAGTCACCACCTGTGGTCTGGTCTTGCCACAACCCCACTGGGATGTTCTTTTGATCTATCTCCTGAAGTCTGGAACTGCTTAGCCCACTTCAGCAAAGAAGAATGAATGTACCCATCCTGAAAAACAGCGAGCCCCCCTAGGAAGCAAGAGCCCAAATCTCTGGCAAATACTGAAGGGGTTGGCTTTGAGTAGGAGCTACTCTCCCCTCACTGAGTGCCCTACAGACTGCAATTCTAGAAAATTGGAAACCTACTAGCCCTATTTCAACTGGTTTGGTCTCAGCCTACATAGCCACACTGAAAGACTCTGGACAGAAACCAGGCAACCTCAGGGAAGGACAGAAAGAACAGGGAAGGACAGTCCCTTCAGAGGGACTGAAGAGAGAGGCTAACCCTGGGGAGCCTCAGCTCCTCTACAGAGCTCACATCAGCTCCAAGCAGAAAAGAGCTGACTTTTTTTTATAGAAATTACTTGTTCCTATGAAATGGACAGCTAACTCATCAGAAACTATACAGTACTGGAAATAATCTGGGACAGATCAAGACATGTGGCACAGGGACAAAAGAACACACCCACCATCATAACTGAACTCTGAAGAGCTCCTCCAAAGGGAGATCTAAGGGCCCCATCCTCATGATGGCATCATAAGCCCTCTCAGAAACAGATGAGTCCATGACTAGGCTGTGTAACAGTAGCAGGACCACAGATAGAGGCAGGTAGAGGTGGTTCCTGCTATGCTTTTGGTCATTAGATTACTCACCCTTGGGCCTTGGGCTTTTGATAAAAAGCCGGGAGTGCAGAGCAGCAAGAAGAGGACCATCCTGGACACAGCCAAGCCTGAAGGAGACAGCCACAGATTGTGGATTGTTTATAGCTTCTAACAGACTTCCTTGAGCTAGACAGGGAGAGCATCTAACACTGGCTTACATCAGCTTCAGACAATACCAGAGTCATAACCAGAAGGAGAAACCAGCAGGCAAGTACTAAACTCTGCTGAGGTGAATTCCACTTTGTTCTTTTTCATTATTTGCATTAATTTTCCCTTCACATAGCTTTTTATCATCTTTTCTTTTTCTTCAAATTTCTTCCTATTGTTCACTATTTTTATCTCAAATCTCATATTTTACTCTTCCCTTTTATACTCCATTTGCCTTCTTCCTTCCCTTTATTATTTTCATTTGAAATTTATTCCCCTTTCTTAAACCTTCTGTGGCAATTCCTTGCTTCTGTTCCTTACTCTTAGTATTTATCCTCCCTCTATCCTCTTACAATCATTTTTCTTTCCTTTCATCATCTCACATTATTTATTTATTTCTTATAATATTATTATTCTCTTTCCACTGTTATTAATCTTTGTTTATTTGTAATTGATGTTGCTGTTGTTGTTGGGGGATATTTTTGCTTATGTGGGTTTTGTTTTCTGTGTTTATTTTGTTTTCTTCTGTCAGCATCTGTACAACAGCATACAAGAAGTGGTAGATTTTAAATTCTCAGTCAGCCAGCAAAAGGGAAGAACCCACCAACTTATGGCCCAAAAACAATCTGAATGGAAATACAATAGGAGAGCCCACATAAACTGCATAAAGAGCATCCCTAGAACATTTAGTTCAGTAGATATAAAAGACTGCACCACTAAGTCCCACAGTACTCCTACTGCATAAGAACACCCCATGAGGACAGACAGTCAAAGCAGATCAGTCTAATATGTACAAGCAAGCAAAAAGAGTCAGCTAAAATGGGAAGACAAAAAATTACCCCAAAATGAAAGGAAAGGAGGAATCCCCAGAAAAAGAGCTAAATGAAATTGAGGAAAGCAAATTATCAAACTGAGTTCAAAGTAATGATTATAGCAATTCTCAAGGAACTTAGTGAGAACTACAAGGAACTTAGTGGGAACTACATCAGCATGAAAAAGAACAAAGAAACTATGAATAAGAAGCAGGTGGAAATGAAAAATACAATATCTGAAATAAAGAATACATTAGAAGGAATTAAAAGTAGGCTATTGGAAGCAGAGGATAAATCAGCAAGTTGGAAGATAAGGTAGAAAAAAACACCCAGTTAGAACAACAAAATGAAAAAGACTTGAAAAGAATGAAGATAGATTAAGGAAGTTTTGGAACAATGTGAAATTGAAAAATATTCATATCATAGGGGTACCACAAGGAGAATAAAGGTAGCAAGAGATAGAAACCCTGTTAGAAAAAATGACAGAAAAACTTCCCTATCTTGGTATAGAAAAAATTCTTGCAAGTTCAAGAAGCACAGAGGGTCCCAATCAAGATGAATCCAAAGAGGCCTACTCTAAGACACATCACAATTAAAGTGGCAAAATTTAAAGACAAAGAGAGAATCTTATAGGTAATGAGAAATACCTAGTAATATACAAGGGAGTTCCAATAAGACTATTAGCTGATTTCTCAACAGAAAACATGATAAGTCAGAAGGGACCAGCATGAAAAATTACAAGTAATGAAAAGCAAGCACCAACAACAAAGACTACTCTACCCAACAAAGCTCTCATATAAAATGGAATGTGAAAGAAAGAGCTTCTCAGATTAAAAAAAGGATGCTAAAGGAGTACATCTCCACCAAACCAGCAATGAAAGGGATGCTAAAGGGGCTGCTTGAAGAGGAAGAGGAAGAAAAAGAAAAGAAGAAAGAAGAAGAAGGAGAAGGAGAAGAAGAAAAAGGAGAAGAAGGAGGAGGAGGAGGAGGAGAAAGAGAGAGAGAGAGAAACAGAGGTACAAAGGGAAAAATGGCAATAAATAAGAACCTATCAATAATAACCTTAAATATAAATGAATTAAATGTTCCAATCAAAAGACCTCAGGTAGTTGAATGGATAAAAAAACAACCCCCATAGAGACTTGCCTCAGAACAAAAGATTTGTGCCAGTTGAAAGTGAAGAGATGGAAAAATATTCCATGCAAATAAACATGAAAAAAAGCTATATGGCAATACTTATATCAGACAAAATAGACTTCAAAACAAAGGATGTAACAAGAGACAAAGAAGGTCACTACATAATGCTTAAATGAGTAATCCAACAAGAGGATATACCCTTGTAAACACATATGCACACAGTATAGGAGCACTTACCATATTTTTGGACTATAAGACACACCCCCCAATTTAGGAGGAAAGGGGGTTGTGTCTTATAGTCTGAATGTAGTGTACCTGACTCTCTGTTGGGGGGCAGCAGTGGTGGAGTGGGATCACAGGAGGCAGGAGCAGGGTCACTGCTGCATTTTCGTCCCAAATTTGGGGTAGGAAAGGTGCATCTTATAGTTCAAAAAAGACAGTAAATATATGAAGAAAATATTGGAGGACTTTACGAAAGATATTGACAGCAATACAGTCATTAGAGAGGCTTTTAATACCCCACTGTCAACAATGGACAGATCTTCCAGACAAAAATCAACAAGGATATAGCAAACATAGAGAGACTGAAAAAACAATTCAAAGGATCAATGAATCCAGGAGGTGGTGCTTTGAAAAGATAAACAAAATCAACAAATCCTTAATCAGACTCCTCAAGAAAAGAGAGAGGACCCAAATAAATAAACCAGAAATGAAAGAGGAGAAGTAACAACTGATACCACAGAAATACAAAAGATTGTAAGAAATTACACTGAACAACTATATGCCAAGAAACTGGACAACCTGCATGAAATGGATAAATTTCTAGAAACATACAATCCTCTAAAACTGAATCAGGAAGAAGCAGACAACTTGAAATAGACTGATAACAAGTAGTGAAACTGAAGCACTAATAAATAACTCCCAGGACACAAAAGCCCTGGACCAAATGGCTTCACTGGTTAAGTTTACCAAACATTCAAAGAGAAAGTAATACTTGTCCATCTCAAACTATTCCAAAAAATTGAAGGGGAAGACTCCAAAACTTTTTATGAGGCTAGTATTATCCTCATTCCAAAACCAGATAAAGACACAACAAAGAAAGAAAATTACAGGCCAATATCTCTGATGAACATAGATGCTAAAATCCTTATCCAAATATCAGCAAACCAGATCCAGAAATACATTCAAAAGATCATATAGCATAATCAATTGGGATTTATTCCAGGAATGCAAGAATGGTACAATATTCATAAATCAATAAATGTAATACATCATATAAACAAAATGAAAGACAAGAATCACATGATCATATCAATAGATGCAGAAAAAGCACTTGGTAAAATCCAGCATCCATTTATGGTAAAAACATTCATAAAAGTGGAAATATAGGGAGCATACCATAACATAATGAATACCACTTATGTAAAACCTACTGCCAACATCATACTCAATGGACAAAAACTGAAAATATTTCCCTTAAGGTCAGGAACAAGACAAGAGTGCCTGCCTTCATCACTCTCATTTAACATAGTATTGGCAGTCCTAGCCACAGTAATCAGACAAGAATAGGAAATAAAAGACATCCAAATTGAAAAGAAGGAAGTAACACTGTTATTATTCACAGATGACATGCTGGTATACACAGAAAACCCATGTAGGCTCCACCAAGAAACTACTCGACCTAATAACTGAACTCAGCAAAGCAGCAGGATACAAAGTCAATATTCAGAAAACAATGACATTTCTGTACGCCAACAATGTACTATCAGAAACAGTCACTAAGAGAACAATCCCACCCACCAAGATGGAGGCATAGGCAGAAACGCTTTGCTTCCTCACACAACCAAAAGAAGGATAACAACCAATTTAAAAACAGAGAACAACTACAACTGCCAGAAAATCATTTGCATGAAAGTCCAATAACCAAGGAGTTAAAGAAGAAGCATTCATCCAGACTGGTACAATGGCAGAGATGGGCAGCCTGGGAAGAGAGGACATGCAACAAGGCAAGGAAGCGGACCACAGGGGCAATCCCACATTTGCACACAAATAAGCCAGGGGGAATAATGGGGAAGTGAAAAAGACTATGAAACCCAGGGTTTTAGGGTAGGAAATGAAAGACTCAAAACCCCTGGCTGTAAAAAATCTTTGTGGGTTTCAGCAGTGGGGGAAATTCCTAGTCTTACAAGAGAGCCCATTGAAGAAACCCACAGGGTCCTAAAACTTACCCAAACCCATCAACCTGCAAATCAGAATCTAAAATGGTACAACCTGCTTGTGGGAAGCAAGGGAAGTGATGGAAACTAACACTAGAGATAAGCGGCATTGTTCCCTCTCTGATCCCTTCCCCACAGGCAGCACCACAAGGCAGCAAAGAGGGTTGTCCTGCCCTGGTGAGTACCTAAGGCTCCACCCCTTATACATAACAGGTGCACCAAGACAAAGAAATATGGCACAAATGAAAGAAAGCTCCAGAAAAAATATGACTAAGTGATATAGAGATAGGCAACCTATCAGATGCACAGTTCAAAACACTCGTAATCAGGATGCTTACAGAATTGGTTGAATGTGGTCGAAAGTTAGATGAAAAAATGAAGGCTATGCTAAGTGAAATAAAGGAAAATGTACAGGGAATCAACAGTGAAGGGAAGGAAACAAATTCAAATCAATGGTGTGGACCAGAAGAAAGAAAGAAACATTCAACCAGAACCAAATGAAGAAACAAGAATTCAAAAAAAAAATGAAGACAGACTTAGGAACCTCCAGAACATCATTAAGTGTTCCAACATCTGAATCATAGGAGTGCCAGAAGGAGAAGAGGAAGAGCAAGAAATTGAAAACTTATTTCAACAGAGTGAAGGAAAACTTCCCCAATCTAGTGAAGGAAATAGACTTCCAGGAATTCCAGGAAGCTCAGAGAGTCCCAAAGAAATTGGACCCAAGGAGGAACACACCAAGGCACATCATAATTACACTAGACAAGATTAAAGATAAGGAGAGAATCTTAAAAGCAGCAAGAGAAAAAGAGACAGTTACCTACAAAGGAGTGCCTGTAAGACTCTCAGCTGATTTCTCAAAAGAAACCTTGCAGACAAGAAGGGGCTGGAAAGAAGTATTTGAAGTCATGAAAGGCAAGGACCTACATCCAAGATGAATCTATCCAGCAAAGCTATCATTTAGAATGGAGGGGCAGATAAACTGTTTCCCAGATAATGTCAAGTTAAAGGAGTTCATCATCACCAAGCCCTTATTATATGAAATGTTAAAGGGAGTGATCTAAGAAAAGGAAGAAGATCAAAACTGTGAACAGTAAAATGACAACAAACTCACAACTATCAACAACTGAACTAAAAAAAAAGAAAGAAAAAAAAACTAAGCAAATAACTGGAACAAGAACAGAATCACAGAAATGGAGATCACATGGAGGGTTATCAGTGGGGAGGTGGAGCAGGATAATGGGGGGAAAAGGTACAGGGAATAAGAAGCATAATAGATAGGCACAAAATAGGGTGAGGGAAATGTAGAAGCCAAAGAACTTAAATGTACAATCTATAGACATGAACTAAATTGGGAGAGGGGATACTGGAGGGTGGGGTAGAGGGAGTAGGGGAGATGAATGGGGTAAAATAATGGGACAACTGCAATAGCATAATCAATAAAATATACATCAGAAAAAAATAAAACAATCCTATTTAACTATAGCAATAACAACAAAACAATTAAGTACATAGGGACAAATTTAGCCAAGTAAATAAAAAACCTATACTTGGAAAACTATAAAATACTGAAGAAAGAAATTGAGGAAGATACAAAAAAATGTAAGCATATACCATGTTCATGGATTGGAAGAGGTAACATCATTAAAATGTCAATAATACTCAAAGCCATCAGTAGTTTCAATACAATTCCTATTAAAATACTAATGACATATTTCAAAGATCTATAACAAATATCCCCCAAATTTATATGGAACCAGAAAAGACCCTGAATAGCCTTAACACTCTTTTTTTAAAAATTAATATATTGTATTGATTATGCTATTACAGTTGT
>JAPYXV010000225.1:34931-47622 GCA_028533065.1 Trachops cirrhosus
TGGGAGGAGGAGAGAAGGGAGAAAGGTATGAAGAATAAGTAGCAGTGAAGGTAGGTAGAAAATAGACAGGGGGAGGGCAAGAATAGTAGGGGAAATGTAGAAGCTAAAGAACTTATGACACATGGACATGAACTAAAGGGGGGGGATGTGGGTGGGAGAGGGTGTTCAGGATGGAGGGGAATGAAGGGGGGGTAATGAGACAACTGTAATAGCATAATCAATACAATATATTAATTTTTAAAAAAAGAGTGTTAAGGCTATTCAGGGTCTTTTCTGGTTCCATATAAATTTGGGGGATATTTGTTATAGATCTTTGAAATATGTCATTAGTATTTTAATAGGAATTGTATTGAAACTACTGATGGCTTTGAGTATTATTGACATTTTAATGATGTTACCTCTTCCAATCCATGAACATGGTATATGCTTACATTTTTTTGTATCTTCCTCAATTTCTTTCTTCAGTATTTTATAGTTTTCCAAGTATAGGTTTTTTATTTACTTGGCTAAATTTGTCCCTATGTACTTAATTGTTTTGTTGTTATTGCTATAGTTAAATAGGATTGTTTTATTTTTTTCTGATGTATATTTTATTGATTATGCTATTGCAGTTGTCCCATTATTTTACCCCATTCATCTCCCCTACTCCCTCTACCCCACCCTCCAGTATCCCCTCTCCCAATTTAGTTCATGTCTATAGATTGTACATTTAAGTTCTTTGGCTTCTACATTTCCCTCACCCTATTTTGTGCCTATCTATTATGCTTCTTATTCCCTGTACCTTTTCCCCCCATTATCCTGCTCCACCTCCCCACTGATAACCCTCCATGTGATCTCCATTTCTGTGATTCTGTTCTTGTTCCAGTTATTTGCTTAGTTTTTTTTTCTTTCTTTTTTTTTAGTTCAGTTGTTGATAGTTGTGAGTTTGTTGTCATTTTACTGTTCACAGTTTTGATCTTCTTCCTTTTCTTAGATCACTCCCTTTAACATTTCATATAATAAGGGCTTGGTGATGATGAACTCCTTTAACTTGACATTATCTGGGAAACAGTTTATCTGCCCCTCCATTCTAAATGATAGCTTTGCTGGATAGATTCATCTTGGATGTAGGTCCTTGCCTTTCATGACTTCAAATACTTCTTTCCAGCCCCTTCTTGTCTGCAAGGTTTCTTTTGAGAAATCAGCTGAGAGTCTTACAGGCACTCCTTTGTAGGTAACTGTCTCTTTTTCTCTTGCTGCTTTTAAGATTCTCTCCTTATCTTTAATCTTGTCTAGTGTAATTATGATGTGCCTTGGTGTGTTCCTCCTTGGGTCCAATTTCTTTGGGACTCTCTGAGCTTCCTGGAATTCCTGGAAGTCTATTTCCTTCACTAGATTGGGGAAGTTTTCCTTCACTCTGTTGAAATAAGTTTTCAATTTCTTGCTCTTCCTCTTCTCCTTCTGGCACTCCTATGATTCAGATGTTGGAACACTTAATGATGTTCTGGAGGTTCCTAAGTCTGTCTTCATTTTTTTTTTGAATTCTTGTTTCTTCATTTGGTTCTGGTTGAATGTTTCTTTCTTTCTTCTGGTCCACACCATTGATTTGAATTTGTTTCCTTCCCTTCACTGTTGATTCCCTGTACATTTTCCTTTATTTCACTTAGCATAGCCTTCATTTTTTCATCTAACTTTCGACCACATTCAACCAATTCTGTAAGCATCCTGATTACGAGTGTTTTGAACTGTGCATCTGATAGGTTGCCTATCTCTATATCACTTAGTCATATTTTTTCTGGAGCTTTCTTTCATTTGTGCCATATTTCTTTGTCTTGGTGCACCTGTTATGTATAAGGGGTGGAGCCTTAGGTACTCACCAGGGCAGGACAACCCTCTTTGCTGCCTTGTGGTGCTGCCTGTGGGGAAGGGATCAGAGAGGGAACAATGCCGCTTATCTCTAGTGTTAGTTTCCATCACTTCCCTTGCTTCCCACAAGCAGGTTGTACCATTTTAGATTCTGATTTGCAGGTTGATGGGTTTGGGTAAGTTTTAGGACCCTGTGGGTTTCTTCAATGGGCTCTCTTGTAAGACTAGGAATTTCCCCCACTGCTGAAACCCACAAAGATTTTTTACAGCCAGGGGTTTTGAGTCTTTCATTTCCTACCCTAAAACCCTGGGTTTCATAGTCTTTTTCACTTCCCCATTATTCCCCCTGGCTTATTTGTGTGCAAATGTGGGATTGCCCCTGTGGTCCGCTTCCTTGCCTTGTTGCATGTCCTCTCTTCCCAGGCTGCCCATCTCTGCCATTGTACCAGTCTGGATGAATGCTTCTTCTTTAACTCCTTGGTTATTGGACTTTCATGCAAATGATTTTCTGGCAGTTGTAGTTGTTCTCTGTTTTTAAATTGGTTGTTATCCTTCTTTTGGTTGTGTGAGGAAGCAAAGCGTTTCTGCCTATGCCTCCATCTTGGTGGGTGGGATTGTTCTCTTAGTGACTGTTTCTGATAGTACATTGTTGGCGTACAGAAATGTCATTGTTTTCTGAATATTGACTTTGTATCCTGCTGCTTTGCTGAGTTCAGTTATTAGGTCGAGTAGTTTCTTGGTGGAGCCTACATGGGTTTTCTGTGTATACCAGCATGTCATCTGTGAATAATAACAGTGTTACTTCCTTCTTTTCAATTTGGATGTCTTTTATTTCCTATTCTTGTCTGATTACTGTGGCTAGGACTGCCAATACTATGTTAAATGAGAGTGATGAAGGCAGGCACTCTTGTCTTGTTCCTGACCTTAAGGGAAATATTTTCAGTTTTTGTCCATTGAGTATGATGTTGGCAGTAGGTTTTACATAAGTGGTATTCATTATGTTATGGTATGCTCCCTATATTTCCACTTTTATGAATGTTTTTACCATAAATGGATGCTGGATTTTACCAAGTGCTTTTTCTGCATCTATTGATATGATCATGTGATTCTTGTCTTTCATTTTGTTTATATGATGTATTACATTTATTGATTTATGAATATTGTACCATTCTTGCATTCCTGGAATAAATCCCAATTGATTATGCTATATGATCTTTTGAATGTATTTCTGGATCTGGTTTGCTGATATTTGGATAAGGATTTTAGCATCTATGTTCATCAGAGATATTGGCCTGTAATTTTCTTTCTTTGTTGTGTCTTTATCTGGTTTTGGAATGAGGATAATACTAGCCTCATAAAAAGTTTTGGAGTCTTCCCCTTCAATTTTTTGGAATAGTTTGAGATGGACAAGTATTACTTTCTCTTTGAATGTTTGGTAAACTTAACCAGTGAAGCCATTTGGTCCAGGGCTTTTGTGTCCTGGGAGTTATTTATTAGTGCTTCAGTTTCACTACTTGTTATCAGTCTATTTCAAGTTGTCTGCTTCTTCCTGATTCAGTTTTAGAGGATTGTATGTTTCTAGAAATTTATCCATTTCATGCAGGTTGTCCAGTTTCTTGGCATATAGTTGTTCAGTGTAATTTCTTACAATCTTTTGTATTTCTGTGGTATCAGTTGTTACTTCTCCTCTTTCATTTCTGGTTTATTTATTTGGGTCCTCTCTCTTTTCTTGAGGAGTCTGATTAAGGATTTGTTGATTTTGTTTATCTTTTCAAAGCACCACCTCCTGGATTCATTGATCCTTTGAATTGTTTTTTCAGTCTCTCTATGTTTGCTATATCCTTGTTGATTTTTGTCTGGAAGATCTGTCCATTGTTGACAGTGGGGTATTAAAAGCCTCTCTAATGACTGTATTGCTGTCAATATCTTTCGTAAAGTCCTCCAATATTTTCTTCATATATTTACTGTCTTTTTTGAACTATAAGATGCACCTTTCCTACCCCAAATTTGGGACGAAAATGCAGCAGTGACCCTGCTCCTGCCTCCTGTGATCCCACTCCACCACTGCTGCCCCCCAACAGAGAGTCAGGTACACTACATTCAGACTATAAGACACAACCCCCTTTCCTCCTAAATTGGGGGGTGTGTCTTATAGTCCAAAAATATGGTAAGTGCTCCTATACTGTGTGCATATGTGTTTACAAGGGTATATCCTCTTGTTGGATTACTCATTTAAGCATTATGTAGTGACCTTCTTTGTCTCTTGTTACATCCTTTGTTTTGAAGTCTATTTTGTCTGATATAAGTATTGCCATATAGCTTTTTTTCATGTTTATTTGCATGGAATATTTTTCCATCTCTTCACTTTCAACTGGCACAAATCTTTTGTTCTGAGGCAAGTCTCTATGGGGGTTGTTTTTTTATCCATTCAACTACCTGAGGTCTTTTGATTGGAACATTTAATTCATTTATATTTAAGGTTATTATTGATAGGTTCTTATTTATTGCCATTTTTCCCTTTGTACCTCTGTTTCTCTCTCTCTCTCTTTCTCCTCCTCCTCCTCCTCCTTCTTCTCCTTTTTCTTCTTCTCCTTCTCCTTCTTCTTCTTTCTTCTTTTCTTTTTCTTCCTCTTCCTCTTCAAGCAGCCCCTTTAGCATCCCTTTCATTGCTGGTTTGGTGGAGATGTACTCCTTTAGCATCCTTTTTTTAATCTGAGAAGCTCTTTCTTTCACATTCCATTTTATATGAGAGCTTTGTTGGGTAGAGTAGTCTTTGTTGTTGGTGCTTGCTTTTCATTACTTGTAATTTTTCATGCTGGTCCCTTCTGACTTATCATGTTTTCTGTTGAGAAATCAGCTAATAGTCTTATTGGAACTCCCTTGTATATTACTAGGTATTTCTCATTACCTATAAGATTCTCTCTTTGTCTTTAAATTTTGCCACTTTAATTGTGATGTGTCTTAGAGTAGGCCTCTTTGGATTCATCTTGATTGGGACCCTCTGTGCTTCTTGAACTTGCAAGAATTTTTTCTATACCAAGATAGGGAAGTTTTTCTGTCATTTTTTCTAACAGGGTTTCTATCTCTTGCTACCTTTATTCTCCTTGTGGTACCCCTATGATATGAATATTTTTCAATTTCACATTGTTCCAAAACTTCCTTAATCTATCTTCATTCTTTTCAAGTCTTTTTCATTTTGTTGTTCTAACTGGGTGTTTTTTTCTACCTTATCTTCCAACTTGCTGATTTATCCTCTGCTTCCAATAGCCTACTTTTAATTCCTTCTAATGTATTCTTTATTTCAGATATTGTATTTTTCATTTCCACCTGCTTCTTATTCATAGTTTCTTTGTTCTTTTTCATGCTGATGTAGTTCCCACTAAGTTCCTTGTAGTTCTCACTAAGTTCCTTGAGAATTGCTATAATCATTACTTTGAACTCAGTTTGATAATTTGCTTTCCTCAATTTCATTTAGCTCTTTTTCTGGGGATTCCTCCTTTCCTTTCATTTTGGGGTAATTTTTTGTCTTCCCATTTTAGCTGACTCTTTTTGCTTGCTTGTACATATTAGACTGATCTGCTTTGACTGTCTGTCCTCATGGGGTGTTCTTATGCAGTAGGAGTACTGTGGGACTTAGTGGTGCAGTCTTTTATATCTACTGAACTAAATGTTCTAGGGATGCTCTTTATGCAGTTTATGTGGGCTCTCCTATTGTATTTCCATTCAGATTGTTTTTGGGCCATAAGTTGGTGGGTTCTTCCCTTTTGCTGGCTGACTGAGAATTTAAAATCTACCACTTCTTGTATGCTGTTGTACAGATGCTGACAGAAGAAAACAAAATAAACACAGAAAACAAAACCCACATAAGCAAAAATATCCCCCAACAACAACAGCAACATCAATTACAAATAAACAAAGATTAATAACAGTGGAAAGAGAATAATAATATTATAAGAAATAAATAAATAATGTGAGATGATGAAAGGAAAGAAAAATGATTGTAAGAGGATAGAGGGAGGATAAATACTAAGAGTAAGGAACAGAAGCAAGGAATTGCCACAGAAGGTTTAAGAAAGGGGAATAAATTTCAAATGAAAATAATAAAGGGAAGGAAGAAGGCAAATGGAGTATAAAAGGGAAGAGTAAAATATGAGATTTGAGATAAAAATAGTGAACAATAGGAAGAAATTTGAAGAAAAAGAAAAGATGATAAAAAGCTATGTGAAGGGAAAATTAATGCAAATAATGAAAAAGAACAAAGTGGAATTCACCTCAGCAGAGTTTAGTACTTGCCTGCTGGTTTCTCCTTCTGGTTATGACTCTGGTATTGTCTGAAGCTGATGTAAGCCAGTGTTAGATGCTCTCCCTGTCTAGCTCAAGGAAGTCTGTTAGAAGCTATAAACAATCCACAATCTGTGGCTGTCTCCTTCAGGCTTGGCTGTGTCCAGGATGGTCCTCTTCTTGCTGCTCTGCACTCCCGGCTTTTTATCAAAAGCCCAAGGCCCAAGGGTGAGTAATCTAATGACCAAAAGCATAGCAGGAACCACCTCTACCTGCCTCTATCTGTGGTCCTGCTACTGTTACACAGCCTAGTCATGGACTCATCTGTTTCTGAGAGGGCTTATGATGCCATCATGAGGATGGGGCCCTTAGATCTCCCTTTGGAGGAGCTCTTCAGAGTTCAGTTATGATGGTGGGTGTGTTCTTTTGTCCCTGTGCCACATGTCTTGATCTGTCCCAGATTATTTCCAGTACTGTATAGTTTCTGATGAGTTAGCTGTCCATTTCATAGGAACAAGTAATTTCTATAAAAAAAAGTCAGCTCTTTTCTGCTTGGAGCTGATGTGAGCTCTGTAGAGGAGCTGAGGCTCCCCAGGGTTAGCCTCTCTCTTCAGTCCCTCTGAAGGGACTGTCCTTCCCTGTTCTTTCTGTCCTTCCCTGAGGTTGCCTGGTTTCTGTCCAGAGTCTTTCAGTGTGGCTATGTAGGCTGAGACCAAACCAGTTGAAATAGGGCTAGTAGGTTTCCAATTTTCTAGAATTGCAGTCTGTAGGGCACTCAGTGAGGGGAGAGTAGCTCCTACTCAAAGCCAACCCCTTCAGTATTTGCCAGAGATTTGGGCTCTTGCTTCCTAGGGGGGCTCGCTGTTTTTCAGGATGGGTACATTCATTCTTCTTTGCTGAAGTGGGCTAAGCAGTTCCAGACTTCAGGAGATAGATCAAAAGAACATCCCAGTGGGGTTGTGGCAAGACCAGACCACAGGTGGTGACTAAACTTTCTTTCTCAATCTAAGACCTCAATAGGAAACTAAGCTCTTTGTCCTGTGCCCAGCTACTATCCTCCGACTTCATCACATTTGGGAGTCCCTGTTTGAAGTTTCTCTTTCTTCTCCAGGTGGAAATGCACCCAGAAGGGGAATCTTGTACCTGGCAGGATTGTTCTGCAGAGTTTCCCCATTGGATGTGGTATCAGCAACCATTCATGTGGGAGATGGACACATCCCTCCCTTCCCAGATGATTGTACTCAGTGAAGGGGCTTGCCTGGCTGCTCAATTCCCAGCCTGTAGCCTTTGCAGGAGACACAGTTTATAACTCTTTGCTTTAGGTAGCCCCTGGTTTGTTTGAGAGCCAAATTAGCAGGGCCCAGAAAACACCTTGGGGTATCAATTTCTATTCTCTCCACTCAGCTTGTTTCAGTGGGATAGGACCTGAAGAACCAGAGTGACTGGGTGCAGCTGAGAAAAGTTCAGAACAGCCCTGTTTCGAGACTCTCTTCCTTCCTTCTATGAAAATGCATCCACTGGGAGGATACTGACAGTACTACTCTGCAGAGTTTCTTCACTGGATGTGGTATCTGTAACCCTGCAGGAAGAGGGTGAGCATGCCCTTGCTTTCCCAGGGATTGTACTTACAAGGAGTTCTGCCTGGATGCAAAGAATCACAGTAGTTCAACTCTTGGTTGTCTAACTTCCAGCTCACAACACTTGCAGGAGACATAGTCCAGAACTCTCAGTTCTGTGCAGCCTCTGGCTTGCTTGCAAACTGAGCTGGGTGGAGCCCAGAACATCCCTCACTATGC
This sequence comes from Trachops cirrhosus, assembly GCA_028533065.1. Classification (NCBI taxonomy): domain Eukaryota; kingdom Metazoa; phylum Chordata; class Mammalia; order Chiroptera; family Phyllostomidae; genus Trachops; species Trachops cirrhosus. The sequence goes on from JAPYXV010000225.1 coordinate 42,854, forward strand.
AAATTTTTTTATCTCTGGGCCCACCTGGACTCGGTGGGAAAAGATTAGGAGATCTAGCAGGACTTCTTGTGTCTGAGAAAGGTTCAGAGCTGGTCAAAAAACAATTTTGCCATTCTACAAGTCTCCTCTCCACAGCTGCAGCAGCAGCAGCAGCAGCAGCAGCAGCAGCAGCAGTGTTAGCTTGTGCGGGGGGTGTGGGCACCACCTACACACTCAAGACTGGGGAAACCAGTTTTATTTCCCAACTTACTCAGCAAGAACTCTGTTTTGGCCTCCCCGCTTCATTGCACAAGTCTCTGATCTCTCTGCCCACCTGGTCTCAGTGGGAAAGTACCCATAGATCCAGCATGACTCAGCCTGCCTGAGAGAAGGTCAGATGGGTCAAAGAAAAGCACCTTTCCTGTTCTGCTAGATTTTTCTGGATAACTGCAATTTCAATCTGGTCTCTTGGCTAGCGCACCAGATTGCCCAGACACATTTTCAGTTCTTTTGAAAGTGTGTTTGCGGTACCCACCCCACAGTACTGAATCACTGTCTGGTTCTCCATACATACAAACTCCCAAAAAAACAAAATGTCTCTCAGTGTTACAGCTGGTTGCAGCCTGCAGGTCCTTCTGGAAGACCCAGGTGTGGCAACCTGTGGGAGAACTCCATCCTGTGGAGCTCTCCTGGCCACCTCGGGTGAGAATAAGTCATCTTGGACACAATCTATTGTTCTGGCGGGAAAGGGGGTGGTGATTCCTTCTAGTAGAGAATGTTCCCAGCCCTTCTCTAAAACAGCTTTTATTAAGGTCAGAATGTGCAGGGGTATACAGCATATATGCATAGCTTATCAAACAATGTCCAGAAGGATATAGTCATAAAAAACTGACACTATCTACAGATAACAATTGAAGAAACACAGAGATCATCTCTGGCCAGGGTCGGTGAGACATGCTGATGCCAGATGGTTGTAAAGGCGTATTTCAGGAGACAAGCAGTTCACTCCTTATGCTTTGAACTTACATATCTGTTCTGTATCAACTGGACTATTGCAATGCAGAGCAAGCTTCAAAAGATATAATGTATATTTCAGGCCTGCTTGCCCATAGGAACCCTCGGTGTTACTCTCCGGTTGTGTCTACCACCTGTGTTTCCTGGCTTTCCAAGGAGACTTACTAGCCTCTTTCAAGGACTGCTCTTGTGGGGCTACAGTGTCCGACACTACACAAAGTGGTCCCCAACAGAAACCTGATTGTTTCAGTAGATTGAGTTCCTATCCAGAGTTCTCCAGGTTGGTGCTACAGCTATGGACATGCTACTTGCTTTATGTGTGTAACCTGGATCTCCCAGACTCAGCATACTCCCCCCAAGTCACTCCTGATTAGGATTGGGGATCTCTGTGCGGGACTTAGTTTCCTTGCTCCAAGTGGGGAGGGAGCTGCAAAGCTGCAACTTCTGTCTAGTTTCTCTGCAGCTGCAGGCACCATGCATAGGGTGTCTCCTCTTCAACGTATAGAATCTTCTTACCGGACAGTACAGAGCATCTTCAGTACTCCTTGGCTTCAAAACTTCATATCAGCTATGATTCCATTGATTGTTTAGATAATCATGGGACGATCAGCTGAAAATCTGGGCTGGGAACAGGAGCAGGTGGACTCAGCTTCCATCTACTCAGCTGCCATCTTCAGTCTCCTATACTTGGCTTAAAGATTGAAGGTGGACCTTGGTGCACGTCTCTGTTTGTGTGAATTCCCATGTCTGCATCCTTAAATAAATACACAGATTTGCAGGTAGATAGTGAAGAACACTAAGACTTCATAAGTACATACATACAAATAATAGTTCACTAAGAATCACCTGTATTCCCTTTCAATTGAGCATGATTAAATATCTGTATACTTTGTTATTAAATAACATAAAGGGTATGAGTTTTTCATGATCAGATGTAACTATCAATTACACAATTAACCTTTAACAAATATTTTTAAATTTACATCTCAGTGGCATGTTGCCTCCTTCAATGTTGTCCTTGGAGATGTAGGCCAATAACGGTGATATTTCTGAAATCCGGGAGACCAACAGCTAATGGTTTGGAACATGAATGTAGATGTTTCTGGAGGCAGTTTGGAGCATATTCTTCCTAGTCTTTCTTCTTCTGGGCTGATCCCAGAACTACTTTTATCTGCACTGTTAACATAATGCCAAGGGCAATCATTACCTGGTCTTTATATCCTTTATATTTGATTCCCATGCATTACAAAAATTATGTGTATCATTAGATATTAGTGTTGGAGTAAGGTTTATTTATTGCTTAGGTTTATTTATTTAGAATTTTATGAAAAATTCTATTTCTATATGATGAATTCACAAATTTTCCTCAAGCAAAAACTGTAAAAAACTTTATTCTAGTAAAAAAAATAAAGGGGGATCCCTTTCATCAATCTGGCTAAAACCCAACTTGGGATGAATCATGGAATTGCCTAGCAACAAGCACTTTAATTTACAATACAATTGTGTGCAATTTGACTATACAAAACACAATGATGAGAAATTTTCCATTTGTTTGCTTAAAGATTTTCTTCTGTTACTACAAATGTTTAAGTGGATATTTCAGAAACATGTTGGAATTAAAAACAAAAACAGCTTGCTATTAAATTAATGCTTTTTTATCATTTACAGTTTCTTTTTGGAGGGAGATTTTGTTATTCAACACCATTTTAACAAATAACACAATGAACATTATGAATATTATTTACCAAAAGCACTATAAAAGTATTTTTCTGGATTGAAAATGTTTGTTGTTGCGGAAGAGAAGTATTTCACTAAGGAGTACCTTAAATACAAAAACTTTTACACAACCTTCCATGTTGCTTCCCCAAGAGTTTCGGGAGTCATTTTGATGAGCAATCAGCAGGAACTGAGGCTAGTGAAAAGTGGTTTGTAGTTTAAGTACTATCAAACTTGACTTCCCAGCATTACTACTCTCCTTAATTACCAGCCACTATGATGATTATCCTTGGTCATTGGCCATACAGAATTTCCAGGTATCTGATTGTGTGTGTGTCCTGTTCAGAGAAGGGTAAAAGGAAGGATTGTTGCAATGACAATAGATGGGACAGGATTCGGGTTTATGTGACAAATCCTGGTTTGCCACTCATGACTTTGACTCAAAGGTGTCCCAAAGCACTGGCTCTGAGAACTGGATGTGAAAACCCTCACAGATACAAGTTTTTAACCCACATACAAAACATGCTTATTTAAGTGGGGAATGATTGTTCTGTTTAATCCACTTTTTTCATTAAAAGAAAATTACTAATCTTGTTTTTTGCTTCTCAACTGCTAATTTTCAATTAACTAGAAAAGTACATTTCATATTAAAATGAAGTGAACGTAATTAGGATCTGATCTCAAATATCACCTCTGGAGAAAGCCTTTACTGACCATCCCAATTACAGTCACATTCTGACCCCATTCTAACCATTTTCTACTCCCAGTCTGATTTTATTTTTTCCCTCATAGCACTCAACACCACCTGGAACAATGTGGAGTATTTGTTAGAGTACAAGCTTATTGTCTTTTCCCTGCTAGAAAGGGAGCTCCATGAAGACTGAGGCACTGTGCTTATCTGCTTCACTGGAGCATCCTCTGCACTAGACTCTTTGCTGGCACATAGTGGAAGCTAGTGTATTTGTTGACTGAAGGAGTAAATTTCAAAGTATCTTAGAGTCATCATCAGTAAGGGTTTTCAAATTGTGTGTCAATGAAGGTTATTTCTATGGAATGTAAATAAATATTACATGACAAAGGAGATCTGAGGTCAAACATATTTGGGAAAAGATGGGATAAACATAGCTAAGCAGATGCTGTAAATGTAAAACTTCCATTAATCTTTACAATGCTAATTATTTCATCACAAAGCCCTCTTTATAGAGGAGAATCTTGATCAAACTCTAAAGCAATGGACTTTGAGAAATGTTGCTGAATAAAAGTTAAAGACAATTGTGGTTGTTTTGGGATTATTGAGGATTTGGATTCTGTGAAAAGAGGAACATATTACAGGAGATTAGATATGTCCCCTTAAATGTAGTAATCCTTATCAAATGGTCAATAATATTGTGAAGTATGTATGTAAAAAGTGAAATTTTGGTATGTGAGCCTTGGGTGTTGCTTTTTGGCTTTAAAAATTTCTTGAGAAGAGCTCAGGACCATGCAGCAAAGCATGAAGACCAGTGAGAGTAACAGTTCTGTTTTTATATCATGACCTTCTGTGACCTTCATGTACAATAAAATGCTAATCTTTCATCAACAGTTTATTCATTCAATAATAAGATGCCTTTTTCTTTTTCTTTTTTTAACTATATTTTATTGATTATGCTATTACAGTTGTCCCATTACCTCCCTTCATTCCCCTCCACCCTGAACACCCTCTCCCACCCACATCCCCCCCCTTTAGTTCATGTCCATGTGTCATAAGTTCTTTAGCTTCTACATTTCCCCTACTATTCTTGCCCTCCCCCTGTCTATTTTCTACCTACCTTCACTGCTACTTATTCTTCATACCTTTCCCCCTTCTCTCCTCCTCCCACTTCCCTGTTGCTAACTCTCCATGTGATCTCCATTTCTGTAGTTCTGTTTCTGTTCTAGTGATTGCTTAGTTTGTTTTTGTTTTTGTTTTAGGTGTGGTGGTTAATAATTGTGAGTTTGCTGTCATTTTACTATACATGTTTTTTACCTTCTTTTTCTTAGATAAGTCCCTTTAACATTTCATAAAATAAGGGCTTGGTGAT
>JAPYXV010000225.1:47722-69961 GCA_028533065.1 Trachops cirrhosus
ATTTGTTCAAATAAGTTTTCCACTTGTTGCTCTTCCTCTTCTCCTTCTGGTACCCCTATAATTCAGATGTTGGATCATGTAAAGATGTCCTGGAGGTTCCTAAGCCTCTCCTCATTTTTTTGAGTTCTTATTTCTTCATTCTTTCCTGATTGTGTGGTTTTTTTCTTCCTTCTTATCCACTCCATTGATGTGAGACCCATCTTTCATTCCATCACTCTTTGTTCCCTGTGCATTTTTCTTCATTTTGCCTATTGTAGCCTTCATTTTTTCATCTAGTTTGTGACCAAAATCAACCAGTTCTGTGAGCATCCTGATCACCAGTGCTTTGAACTGTGCATTTGATAGGTTAGCTAACTCTTGGTCACTTGAAAGGATGGGTTCTGAGGCTTTCAATTGATCTTCTGTTTGAGCCATCTCTTTGGTGTTTTTTTTTTTTTTTGGTCTGTTTGCACCTGTTATGTATGAGGGGCAGAGCCTTAGGTGTTCACCAGGGTGGGGCATCCCAGTGCTGGGTTGTGACGTTTTATGTGGGGGCAGGGTCTGAGAGGGAACAATAGGGCTTGCTCCACTCTCTGTTGGACCTCAGTCCCTTCAGCCGCTTTCCCTGAGCCAAATGAGCCCCTCTGGTGCCAATTCCCATGCAGGTGGGCTTGTGCGCCTTGTGGGACTTTCCAAGGACCTCTCCTGTGAGGCTGGGAGTCTCTTCCTGCACCTCAACCCCCACAGGGTGTTTTCAATCAGTGTCCCAAGGCTCTATTTCTCAGCGCTGGGATCCTGGGTTGTGCACAGTGCCTTGCTTCACAATTCCCACCTCACTGGGTCTGCTGGTTGCCACCCCTTGGCCCGGGTCTGCCAGCTGCCTCTTGGCAGCTCAGGGTCCGCCCGCTGCAGTCCTGAGTGTAAGGAGCAAGGAAAACTTAGACCATGAGAAAATAGGAACCTAGCTGAAGGCCAAAAGGAACTGGTTAGGTCCCAGGGTACAGGAGGTTACTGAACGGACATCTTGCTCTCCTGCCTTGTGCAAGAACAAAGGATTGTAAAACAGATGTAATCTAACATGTTTGGTTTGAAAAGTTACCACTGTTGAGCCAATGCCCAACCCTGTTCCCGTGCGCGGTCTTTGTAAGCGAATAGCTAACTGCCACGTCTGCTTCTGTATAACGCTTGCTTGCCCGCCCCTATATAAGGACTTAGCTGTAAGCGCTCGGCGTGACTCTTGTTTGCAGCCCTTGTGGTTACTGTGTCTCTGGACACCCTGAGAGCTTGCCCCTGTGCAGGTTAAACTTGGCCAATAAAGTAACATCTCTGAAACCCTGAAAAGTCTCCGGCATTTGTTCTCGCGGTTGCTGAATGCAACACTGAGCACCCCGGATGCCTTGCGTGCCCAGTCCCAAGGCTCTCTGCTCTCTGTGCCCAGCTGCCTGACTCCACCCCTCCTACCAGTCTGGATGAATGGGTCTATTTTAACTTCTTGGTTGTCTGACTTCCATACAGTTCAATTTTCTGTCAGTTCTGATTGTTATTCTGTTTCTAAATTGTTGTTGTCCCTACCTTGGTTGTGCAAGGAGGCACAGTGTGTCTACCTATGCCTCCATCTTTGCCGGAAGTCCCGCCTTTTTCTTTTTCTATGATAGCCACTTTCACTTTGCCATTTAATCACAAAGGATTTCTATTTAAGAACCACTCTTTTATGCATCAAAAAATGTTATGACTTCTTATGGGATTTTTGTTTTTTACTTTTTTAGGATATGCACATTTGATATTATTTCCTTAATGCTATTATTTTATAATAGTGCCTTTTCAAAAAATTGAGTGATCGAATGGTTTTTCTCCCCTGGTTCTGTCCCTCTGGCTAGTCTTATGTTAAATTTGAGCCTATACTGAGAAAATATTACTGAATTGTTCTACCTCAGATATTCTTTTCATCACCTTTCAACATCAGACTCAGAGCCTGGCCTAATTTTCTTTCTTTCTTTCTTTCTTTCTTTCTTTCTTTCTTTCTTTCTTTCTTTCTTTCTTTCTTTCTTTCTTTCTTTCTTTCTTTCCTTCCTTCCTTCCTTCCTTCCTTCCTTCCTTCCTTCCTTCCTTCCTTCCTTCCTTCATACTGTAATAATTCTATGGAATAGCAACACCAAAAAAAAAAAAAAAAACCCAACAAAAACCACCAACATTTTCATTTGGTTCTAGTACATTATTTTGCCACTATGTACAAATCTAAATTATTCCTTACTATTAGTCTCATTTGCCTCTTTCTCTTTTGAGTAAATATTTGTTTGTAGTTTTATTATTGTTAAGTGGTACAGGCCCTAAGTTCCTGATTTGTAGGACATGAATTCCAGTGGGCCACTGAGTTACTTCTTGAGTCCCCATATCCACTAAACATTGTTTATAAACCACACAAAAAAGGTCTTGCAGTGATGGCTGGGGGTCTCATTTGGTTGGAATGTTGTCCTGTACACCAAAATGTTGAGGGTTCAATTCCTGGACAAATGTTGAGGGTTCAATTCAATGCCTAGGTTGAGGGTTTGATCCCTGGTATGGTGCTTATGGGAAGCAACTGATCAATGTTTCTCTCTCACATTGATGTTTCCCCCTCTCTCTCTCCCAGTTCCTCTTTTGCTAAAAAAAGTAAAATCAATAAACAAATCATCAGGTGAGGATAAAAAATGTGTTGCATATGTGTTGATTAATATTTTTCAAATGTAAGTGGATGCTTAAAATTAATAAAATTCAGATTATTTGAAAGTATTAAATTCATTTGGGTTTGTTTTTTAGTATACTTTCTTAGTAAAAAGATTTAAAAAGTATAAGTAGTGTCTTATAAGAGACTAAGAAATGTTTTGATGTTAAAAATTTCTCATTTTTGACCTAGGACACTCCATGTTATTTCCCTCTTCTGGTATGATTTTTCCCCTATTATAGTATTATGGTATATGATATAGCATATGTTGCTGTCCCTTACATAATGCTAATCTTACATTTCCTCCTGTTCTTCTCTTGACTTTAGAATTTATACCCAGCAGTGTACCTAATGGTTTCAAAAATTATGGTACCCATTTGCTTTAATATATTTATTTATTCAATTTTTAAACATTGACTATACATATAGAGCTCACACTGAGTGGTTTTCATCTCCAGGTGTGTATAAGAATCATCTACATAGCTTGAAAACTACAGATAATTTTCTCCCATCCCCTGCCCACTGAATGAGCATCTCCTGGGAGATAGGGTGGTTGGGAACCTCTGTTTTTAATGCATTCTCTAGGAGATTCAAGCAAGTGGGGAGAAATAACTGCCAGCTGTGACCCAAACATTGTGCCTGGTGTCCAGCCTCACAGGAGTGAAAAATTAGACTTGAGAATCATCCCCTTGTAGAGCCTGGACTGAGGTGGGGGGACCTCACAACTTCTCTTTGAGTTCAGCCAGCTTTCCAACAATTGCATTGTATTTCAAGATCCTGCAGTTATTGCATAAAAATGGTTTACTTAATTAGAAAATACCAGACATAAGTATTTGACTCTTGGCCTTAAAAGCTCAGATATCAGACTGTCTGGCTCTAAGTTGCATGCCTGGCAGAGTGAATGCACAATGCCTGGTACATAGACAATAATTAGTAAATATTTATGTTGAATGAACAATCAAGTTGAAAGAGCAATGTTTGGTATAAAGGACTTGTTTGCTAGCTTCAGAGTTTCAATTATCTGTAGTGGAGAAAAAGTGCCTGAGGCAAAATTCCTGATTCACAGAAAATGGTCACTTGCAGGCAAGACTGTTCCAAGTTTATCAAATTTCAGGAGTGCTATAGTTTTTACTGGCGAATGTTACAAATTGTGCTTAATTATGCGGAGAATAAACTTAGGCTTCTTTCTATTGAAGTACTTACCAGTTTGTTTTTTAAAATTTTTGTGGTTATCTTCTTTCTTTCCTTCCTTCTTTCCTTCTTTCTTTCTTTCCTTCCTTCTTCCTTCCTTCCTTTCTTTCTTTCTTTCTTTCTTTCTTTCTTTCTTTCTTCCTTCCTTCCTTCCTTCCTTCCTTCCTTCCTTCCTTCCTTCCTTCCTTCCTTCCTTCCTTCCTTCCTTTCTTTCTTTCTTTCTTTCTTTCTCTCTCTCTCTCTCTCTCTCTCTCTCTCTCTCTCTCTCTCTCTCTCTCTCTTTCTTTCTTTCTTTCTTTCTAGCAAGATTAAGAAGACTTTAATTCTGTTACTTATGAGTTTGGAAGCTTTGAAAAAGTTTTGTGCCCCACATTTCCTAACTTTTAAAATGGAAATAAACATTTCCCACACTCTATTTTAGGACAATAGATGACATATAAAAACACACTTGATATGTTTGTGTAGAAAGTGCTAAATAAGTATAAATTGTATCTAAGTATACTGCTATATTCATATTTTACAGATGAGGAAAATGAGACCTAGAGAGTTTCACCAACATGCTCAAGGTTCCACCACTAACTGGAATTGGACATACACTTGGAATGTTGTGACAGAGGTGGAGGCCATGTGGAGGAGTGTACCTTGATTATAGAAAATATCTCTAATCATAGGAAGGCAGCATAGAAGGGCTACATGAAGTGGGTCCAGAAAAAGTCCAGCCATTATTATTATAATGAGAATGGTTTACGTGACATTGATGTAACCTGGAAGCCAAGGAGAGTGGGCTAGAATACACATGCATGAACAATGATGACTTCACTGTACTAGTCAGTGGAGGCAGTAGATGCCATTGAGTGAGCATGTATACTGTGTTGCTGTCGCATTCAAAATGACTGAAAGAGTAGAGAAACAAATCTGCATCAAATTTCGCATTAAGATTGAACATTCCTCATGGAAACTATTTGGATGATTCAGAAGGCCATAGCTGTGGACAACTGGTGATTGGAAGCTTCATCATGACAGCACATCTGCTCATGCATCACATCTCATGCAGTTTTTTGGTAAAACATCAAATCACCCAGATGATTCAGCCCAGATTTGGCATCCTGTGGCTTCTGGCTTTTCCAAAAACTAAAATCAACTTTGAAAGGGAAGAGATTTCAGACCTTCAATGAGACTCAGGAAAATACAGTGGGACAGATGATGGTGATTGGGAGAATGTATGTGAGGTCCCAAGGTGCCTACTTTGAAGGGGACTGAGGTGTCATTGTCCTATGTACAATGTTTCTTGTATCTTCTTTAATAAATATCCCTATTTTTCATATTACATGGCTGGATACCTTCTGGACAGACCTCATATATGGAACGTGTATACATCTATAACAAGATTTCTGAGGATAGAAGTGAGGGTGCTGATAAAAATAATAGCCACAAAGAGAGTGACTGCAGGTAGGAGGCACATTAAGACTTTGGTCACATGGAAGGCAAGTGGGAACTAAGAAGAATGGTATATTGGTCATCTATTTCAGAATTATGCTGCACAACAAACTACTCCAAAACTCACTGTCTTAAATAAAGTATGAATTTATTGCTCTTGTATTTGAGGTGGTTGACTAGCTATCAGCTAATATGGAATGGGTTCAGCTTGAATGAATGTGCTCCATACATCTCTTGCCTTCCATCAGGCTGACCCAGGCATATTTTCATGATGATGGCAGAGGGCAAGAGTGAGCAAACACCAATGCACAAGTGCTGCTTAGGATTCTCTTTGCAACATACCTGTTAATACCATTGGCCAAAGCAAGTCACAAAGGTAAACTCACTTTGGGTATGGGGAATGTGCCTTGATTAGACCTAGATTCTATTTTCTATGATTGGCTTCCCAGTCCATCATTCTCCACAACTCTTATCTCTGTCCTCTGACATGTCCTTATTCTTCCTCCTTGGCCACTTCTGAAGGGGGCTTAGAATATGTAGCCTCTAAACAACTTCACCTGCTTCTTGCTCAGAGAAAGTTGGGGGTGTAGAGCCACTTTTCATTTTTGAACAGTTATGATTCCTTTTAGTCCAGGGTAGTCCATGTGTCAAAAGCCAAACCCATAATTCTTTGGAGACATACTTCCCTCCTATATATTTAATCCCTGATATTGTGTGCATTTTAATTGATATGGTATAATGTCCTTAAGAATACTGACAGCCCTTTTATAGAACCTACATGGTACTTCCTCAATGATCCAAGAAGTCTTAACAAAAGGTCTCATAGATACATCCTTAATTTGGTCTTTATCCATGACTATATCTTAATTTGAGAATATTTTATTGATTTAAAAGACTGGAGATGAAAAACAGTTATATTTTCTAAATTAGCAGAGTATAGCACCTTTACATTCTAAGGTCAACTTGCATTATTTCAAATAAGTTCAACTCAGTTATTTTCTGAGTTCATCTTTCCCTTGTAATACTTTATTTTACACAGGTAGTTAGAGCAAGCTGACACTTCCAACATTCTGCCTTGAAATTTCTTTGCTAAAGTCCAGAATTTTATCAGTGATATTTTCTATCTTCCATTGTACAATTTGCCACTAGAATCACATGAATCATCAATTTTCCCTTATCTTATGTTTTCTTATCATGTTTTCCAGATTTCTACAAATTTCATTTCCATTTTTTTTTAGGCTCTACCTACCACCTAGTCACATAGCCAATGTCACATATTTTAGGTTTTTGTTAAAGCAACACCCCACTCTGTACTGGTTTCTGAATCAGTTATTATACAGTAATGCTACATAACCACCGGCCCCAAACTGTTACTTCCTTCTTAAATAATGTGTTTATTTACTTTACCTCTAGTTTCTTGGATGGACTTGTATATTTGGAGGTTGGTTTGCTATCATCTGTTTTAGGACAGCCATGGTAGAGATCACTGGAGCAAATTAGGCCTGCTCCACATGTCTCTTATCTTCCAGGAGGCTAGCCTAGTTAAGTTCTCATGGTCATGGCAGTGCCTGAGAGTAAACAACTTGTATGTGCTTTTCAAGACTCTGTTACATGGACAAATATCCCATTGGCCAAAATAAATTGTGTGGCCAAGTCTAGGGGTAAGGAATTATATCTTGCTCATTAAAAAGTGAGAATATAAGGACAGGTAAAGTGTTAGGGTGTTAGTGTTACTGATACACAGATGAAAAATAAAAAAGGACATTACCTTTAATGCTGGCCCATGAAAGACAATTGAGTGGTCCAAGATCCAGTGTTCAACTGGGAATCAAGTACAGTTTTTAAAATATTAAGAGGTAATATTTTTTGATATCAGAATAGAAGGTGGGGGTCCAATACAATAGTAAGGCACCATGGTTATAATGGAAACAGGCCAGACAACAAAATGAAAGTAAGGAGAGTGTGGATATTATGATCTAGGGTAATTTGTCTTTTCATGGGAAAAATTTATCTAGTAGCTAGCAAATATTGGGAGCAGAATCCAGTTCTCTAGAGAAGGGACTCTTGAGAACTAGCAGGGTCTGAAGGCCCTAATCATGCTTGTTGAGGTTCAAGGTTAGGTTTTGTCCTACAGTGGGGGAAAACTAGAGTATTAGGTAGGGAATTAAGTGGACTCTAGAAGTGGGGAGGCAAAAGGGCAGTGCTTGTCATAGCTAAGAAGCTCATTGGTATACCTGGCAAACACACACCATATATACCAATACTGATTCCCAATTTACTACTTCACTAAATCAAAATGTTTTTAGGCAAGTGGAGTGAGTTGGGTTCTATACCCTTTGCATTTATAAATAATTTGCACATACATGCTTTCATTTGGTGCTTACACCCTGTAAGGTAGGCAAAACAAGTGTCATTATCTCAAATTTTCATGTAAGGAAACTGGTGTTCAGAAATATTGCAGACTTCTCAAGGTCACTGAGAGGGTAGGTGATGAAGTGAGATTCAGAATTCATCCATCTTTACTCTGGGATCTCTCTGCCTTTACACAGACTGCTTAATGAGGCATGATGTTATTCTGGCAGGGTGCTGTGGAAGGCTTTTCTAAAAGAAGGATATAGAGGGCTTTTTCCTGATGTGGAGTGTAGAAATGGTACAGAGGAAAGGTGAAACACTGATGGTAGTCATCCATTTTCCAGACATCTCTTGAGAAGTTCATTCTAGTTAAAGCAGAGAATCTGGCACATTCTTATTTTGCCTTGCTTACAAAGTAGAGAAATCAGAAGGAGAAATTATTCTTCTGGAATCAGTCTTCTTATTGGATGAGTTAAGGATGTAGAAATGATAGGAATCCATGTAAAAAGTGCTAAGTCTGAAACTGAGAAGGGTGTGAGATTTCACCCTTATTTATAAGTTAACATGTTAGCCTGGCATAACAACATACACCTATAGACAGGAAAAGAAACGTGAAAACATGAGGTCTCTGGATCAGAGATGGTTTATTACAAAATATTGAAGCACCTATTCCTGAGCTTGAATCTCTACAGAGCTGCGTGGTATTGTCTAAACTGTTGTAGTTAAACCATTACAAGTCAAGGGAAATTACTCTTCCTTTCTAAGGGTTGTCAAGCTGGTCCCACTGATAGGAGTGCATGAGGGAATAAGGGCTGGGAGGAAAGATGGATGTGAAGTGAGAAAAGCAAGAATAAACCAGGAGCTGTAGGTACTAGCTGGAATCAAGTCCAACCAGGAGGATGGACTTGAATCCCTGTTGGTCTCTCAAAGCCTTCTGACCTCCAGCTTTGATAATAGGGGTGTCTATCATAAGCAGTTGGTACCATTTGTGAGTGAGTTGAACACATTCCTGGACTTGGAGTCACAGAAGTTTGTCAGAGGGAATCCAGTAAGAGCTAGAGCTGATCAGCAGGGTAAGCAAGCAGATCAGCAACAATGTCTGGAGCTGCACCAGAGCTTCCAGCCCTGCTCTCACCTTCAAAGACTAAAAAGCCATATGACTGCTAGTTCACATCCTTCTTCCTTATTACCTGCAAAATGTCTCTTGTCTTCCTCCCAGAATTATGCATACACACACACATGAGCACATGTGCGTGCAAAAAATTCTGAGGAATGCAGTTTCAGCTGAGCTGAACTGACATAGTCCTAACTTTTACGCCCTGATCTTTTAACTTGTATAGTAGACTTGAAAGACACCCTGGTTACTCCCTTCATGTGGGCTTTCAGACTGTCCCTAAATCTTTTAGCCTCCTCCTCTCTGCAGTAAGCCACTCTGAGACTTCTCTTTTTTTGTTGTACTTTTGCCACTCTTGAATCATGTTCTTTCCTTATTTGTATTTTCTGAGATTCCCCATCACTCTATAGCTGATATGGCTGGGTGCCAGGCAATAGCCTGGCTAAGGTCCAGTCAGTCTTGGTTTATGGGACTGAGAACCTTGTGGTTCCAAACTGTGTCCTATTTCTTTATGATTTTAAGCTGTATTTATGCTGAGCTTGATTCATGTTTTGTTTTTGCAGTTTATTGTTCTTTGTTAGGAAGTCTCTTGCATATGTATTTCTGGAACCTGGTGCTGACTGTATCTCCTGACTTCTACTATGTCAGTGTTTTTCCAAACAAAGAAGAGCAGTGTGCTTTGGCACAGCTGCTTGGTATTTTTCCTAGAATGCTATAAGAAAGCAGACATTCAATTGGTTTTTGCTAGTCTCTCTTTGTTTAAATTGTCCCATTTGGCTTGGCCTGTTGGCTTTAGTCTATTAGAATAGTGATGTAGGAAACTGTTCCTTTTGGTTTATGAGCTTGAACCCAAGTGTGTTAACATGTGCCATGGCAAGACAGCGATTTACATAAATATTTCTGGGCCATCAGATCTCTGTAAGAGCATTTCTACATTCCATATGTAGGGTATGAATGTGCAAATCCCACATGGAAATCACAGTTCACCAACTTGTGGATGGTCTCCCAGAGAAAAGATGTGATTCCATGTAATGGCTGAAAACTAGAGATGAGAGACCAGAAACCACCATTCTTTGGTGCCATTTAAAATATGGGCATGAAGCCATATTTTTTGAGGCAAGGAAAACTGAATTTTTCTTTTCATAAGAATAAAAAATCTTTAGCTTTTTGGAATAAGTAATATTCATCTCTCAATTGGTATTAACAGCTAATCAGAGTGCATCACGGTAGTGGAGTGCTCATCAAACAGCAGGCAGCTTATTTTATTTTTTCAATGCCACTTAAAGATTATTTGAAAAATTTCCTTTAGAGACCAGTGTGCAGGGAGCCACATACCCCCAGTCAGAATTTAAAGTGATCCAAAATACTATATTAATGATTGATGCAGAAGCTCACAGTTTGGTGCTTGGGTTTAATTAGATAAGCATTGCAGCTGTTTTGGGGTGGAGGCAACTTGATGAGATGCAAAGCTGTTTTGTGACTTCCCATCTACAGGGTATCTATTGAAGCGGAAACAGAAGCAAGCTACTAGGAGTTGTGATGACTTTTTTTTTCAGTGCTGAAATGAGTTGAAGTCTGATGGTGGAGGAGGGAGAAGCACTTTATAATTAAAAAGGTGGGCTTGGGTCTTCTATTTGTTGATGAACTGAACACTTATGTAAACTAACTAGTGCAGCCAAGTCAAGGTCATATGTAAAGAGCTTACTGCATGTATCTCTCTTGGTTCAAACCACTTTGCATGTATGAAATCCTCTTGTCTCAAACACATCCTTCACCTTGCAAGCATCACAGTTGTGTCAGACTATATAAAGTCTTACTCATGCAGAAAAATACTTATGAAAGCTGCTTTGGAATCACTTTGTTTCTCTGAAAACTTGAGAAGAATTTAACACATTTACTGTGTTAAAGAGATTGTCAACATTTAATTATCATGAGTTTGGACACTTCTATTTCCCAAGCTGAAAATGACTAGAATGTCCTGTATAGCATCTATCTACAACTAAGTTTCAGTCTGTATGTGACCTTTATCCTGAAAGACTGCTAAAGAGAACAATTTATTGAAGCTCATTGTAAGTTAAATGCACAAGACTTCAAGGATGTGTCCCACGAAATTGAGGCTCAGAGCTCCGCACGTTTAAAGTGGTGTTAAATTGATCTTTCAAACATTTCTGTCCAATAACAAGGATGTCTATCTAGGTGGTTTGTGTTGTGAAAAATTACAATAGCCATCTAGGAAATAATTTTTTTATTGTTTATCGTCAATATCTACAAAATGTGAAGTTATATGTGAATGCTAAGTATTATTATTTCTGTTGTATAGGTAAAGTTTCATGCACCTTCTCCTGATTCTTATAAATCAATTTTTGAGAATTTTGAATAAATCTGACCTAGTGTAGGTAGGGGAGAAATAAATGAGGTGCATTAACTTGGGTTATTAAATTGTCATTCCTTGCACTGAGAAAGGGTTTATTCCTTCTTGTTAAAAATGTTGCAAGGTATACAAGCCAGAATTAGAAAATCTGAAAAATTAAGTCCTGGTGGGGCCATTTTCTAGCTGTGTGATTTTGGTCAATTTACTCAGCCTTGAGCCTCTGTTTTCTCATTTGCAAAAGGGAACAACAGCGCATTCCAGGGCAGTTTTGAGGAATATGTTATAGGTAGAACTGAAGCTAGGTGTTTCTCATATTCTGCAAATACACGTGTAATATATTAACAGTGGCTCTTGTGAGGCAGTTCCCCATAGTCCATGTTTTAAAGCTACAGTGAACAGGTGAGTCTGAAATTTTCCACTAAGCAAGGGAAATGGCTGTGTTTGGGTTTTCAAAGTTTCCCTAATAGTAATACGCTTACCACCTGCCTTTTGGGGGGAGGTGAGGAAGGGCTGTAAGATTATTCACACTAATACAGAGTTGAGATTTTGTGCATGATTGAATGAATTATAAGTCATGACTTGGACTTAGGTCCTTTGGTCCCAAGGTATTACCCCTTTTTAATGGATTGTCTCAGCAGACAATCTGAAAATAAAAGAAAATGGAAGACACTGAAATAGAGGACAGGTAGTCAGTGACCAGAGGGGAGAGGGGAGGGAATTCCAGGGCAGAAGGGAAGGGTTTACAGGAATAAATATAGAGGACACATGGGCTAAACTAGGGGGGTTGGAAAGGGGAGGGAGGAGGGGAGGAATGGGTGGGTGGTCTGGAATGGGAATAAAGGATAGAAACTGTAATGAATAAACTAAAATAAAAAATTTAAAAAAATAAAAAGAAAAGAAAATGGAGAGGTGGGCTATCAAGGAAATGTGTGGTTATTTTGAAATTGGATAGTATAGATGTCAACAAAGCAGGTAATTTATTAGAGCAGATCAGTGAATTTAACAATAGGGTTTTCATGAGATACATACTGTAGATAACTGCTTGGTGTATTAATGAGAGCTGTCTATATTGTGGACTTTTAAAAAGTAGAACATACTCCTTTTAGTTGCATGCAAAAATTATTGTTGATTGTTTGCTAGTGCTCTTCTACTATACTTGTTCCCTTGATAAAATAATGGAAAAACATGGTTCTTTTTGTTTATTTTTCCTAATACACACTTATGGAAAGGTATGCATGAAAATTTTGGATAAAGGCAATGGGTGGAAGGTAGGGAATGCTAATAAAGAGTTAATGCATAGGTAATAAATACAGGCCTTGAAATGTACAGACAAGCACTTAACTTGTAGAATAATGGTAATCATGGTGAATAATAATAGCATATACTTCTATTTATTGGTGGCTATTCATCTTCCAGTCCAGTGAATAGTTTTTCCAGAGTTTTAACTAGCTTAGGTTCTCTTTTCTTCCTCTGTATATATTCTCCTCAGGCTTTGTTATCCTGAGCCACATTTTTTTCCACTTGAGTAGTAATGACCCAACTCAAGCAGCCTCCCACATGCCTTAGTCATGTATATCTCTGAACACTCCCACAGCATTTTTCACATGCCACCATTATGTCAGGCAGTTGAAATTATGGATTTGAACAAGCTTGCCTATATAGAGGAGATGAAACGAGAACTGTAAAGGGCCTGTACTCAAGTATTAAGCAACTCCAACATTTTAAAGGCTAGGTAAATTAGCATTTTAGAGATAGAGCAAGTGAGTGGCAAAGTGGTAGGATCATACCCAAGAGGGGCAGTGTCCCTATGGAAATAGAAAGGAAGAAAGTGTTTGTTGAAGAAGGGTTGGTCAGTAGGCCTGAGATGTCTAATAAGGGCTGAAAAATGCCCATTGGATCAAGCAACATGGAGACAGGCCACCAGTGAACTTGGCCAGAGCTGTTTTGATAAAATGAAATTGGTTAAAATCAAATCTCTGTGGATTGATAAGTTGAGTATAAGTGTAAGTTGAGTAAAATAAAACAGAAAGTACAGGCAATGATCTCACCTAGAGTTATTTCAAAATCAATACTGCCATTTTTTTTTTATTCCCTCGGAGTCACAGTTAAAACAAGCTGTGAAGAATTCCATCCAGACAGGCCTCCTGTCCATCTGGAGCTAATTTTAAATCCAGCACTTGGTGAGGCTCCTGGGAAACGAAACAATCCCATTGCCAGGCTATCTGATCTAGGATTTCCAGGAGCAGCTGGCTCATTCTAGAGAGATCTAAGTCCTTCAATCCATTAGTGACCTCAGTCCATCAGAGACTTCCAGGTCCAGTTCTGTGGAAATTTCTAGGCCAGTTATTTTACCCATGACTAGCCTATGTTTATCCTCAAAACTGAAAAATGTTCCTCCAGTCACCATATTTTCCAAATTCCCTACTCTTTATGGCTCTGTTGTTTCTTCTCCCTAAATCAGATATAATTGGTCCCCTCCTAACCTTTTTTACTGTGCACTTCAGAACCTCTACTTAATTATAAACAACTTCATATATACTCTTAACCTAGACTCAGATGCTTCATCAATTTCCTGGTTCTTGTTGAAAACTTTCCTCCTCAGTGAACACTTTCATTTGGGTTATGGTCATTTTTACTCTCCAAGGCACTTGCAGACCTTTACCTCTACAGTACCTTCTGGCACTGTCTTCCTTCAAGGAGACCTTGGGCTGTCAGTCTTTTTATCTCAGGTGTATAGAATCTACCCTTAATCCTAGGCTCTTAAAACTTTTCTTCCTCAACAGACCAGGAATATGGTAGAAGTACCACCCAAATGTATCCCAAATCAGACTACTTCTCCTGCTTGTACCCTTCCCAGGCCACCCCAGTCTTTTACCTGGGCTGCTATAGACTCATAAATCAGCTTTCTGTTTCTCCTTTTGCCCCCATAGAAAATTTTCCATTCAGCCCCGAGAGAAATCTCCCTAAAATGTATCACAGCATGTTATGCTCCTTCTCAGACACTCATTGGGGCTTTTCACCACTCTGACTGAAATCCAAAGCCTTCTGGCATCAGCTGTTGCCCATCTTCCTGCTCATCTCCTACCGTGTCCCCCTTGCTCAGGCTGCCTCTGCCTTACTGGACTCCTCCAACTTCATTCCATCCTCAAGGTCTCTTCCTGGAGAACTCCTCTTGCAAACATTGACACAGCTTGCCCCTTATTCCACTCAGCTCCCTGCTCAAATGTTAACAACCCAGACAGCCCTCCTTGATCACTTTATCCAGAGTATTTTCTTCCTTTCCCTGCCCCAAACATCAGTCTCAACCTGATACCATGCACACTTTACAGCCACAATTGTAGTATCTATAATTTGTTGTCATGCTTGTTTAGGCCTCTTTCTTCCACTAGAACCTCAGTGCCTTGAAGGAAGGCCTGTTTGCTTATCTTGCTCACCTCTGTCTCCTTAGTACCTGGAGCTGCATTCAACACACATGTATGTGTTAAATAAATGTGTGTTGAATGAATAAATGAAGAAGCTCACACTCCTTTAGTTTCTTTAGTTTGACATTTTTCTTTCCCATGATTTCCCTATTTAACTCATACTCCTACAAGTCTCAGCTCAAATGCCATCTCCTCCATGAAGCCCTTTCTGATACTTATACCAGCGTGCTTAACTCCTTGCTAAGTCACCCCAGCGTGTTACTACTTTTATTGAGAAGGAATGTGGTTCAGTTTAGAGAAAGAACGTGGGCTATATAGACTGACAGACCTGGGCTTATGTATAAACAATGATTTACTGTGTGTGACCTTGGGCAAGTCACATAACTTCTCTTAGCCTCAATTTTTCCATCTTTGGAAGGGTGATAATATCTAACCAGAGGGCTGTGGTGGGGATTAGTAGAATAAAGAATTTAAGCTCCTGGCATATATTCAGTGCTTTGTAAGTGCGCTCTGCTTCTTGCATCCTGCTGGGCATTAGAGTTAATTGTTTATCTCTCTCATTAGATGGAAAGCTCTGTGAGGTCAAAGATAACTTTATGAATAACTAGGCTCTTCTACAGGGTCTAGAACAATGTTTAGTAAGTGTTAAAAAAGTGTTTGACAGATTAAACCCAATTTATTAGCATGTTATTTCTTAAATTTGCTCACTCCTGCTACTCATAGGAGGTGATAATGTTTAATGGAACACTGGGGTCACCTGAACTGGATCTGGGGAAATCAACATGGGCTTGGTGAAAAAATTTGGTACATTTCCTTTATACTATATTAAAAAATTAAATATGGAGAAATATATCAAATATTTCACTTGTATAAAACTTTAAAGTATAATCTCTTTTAATTACTGGGCTCAGGAAGTTTACAGAGGATGCTATGAAAAGAAGCTTCAGTGATTTTGGAAACATTGTATTTTACATTTTTTAAATCACTGTAAAATCTTTACAAACACTAATAACTACCAGGATACTGGTAGTTATCTGGGGAATGTTCTGGGGAATACCTATTTGGAAGATCAGCTTTAGTCAATGTTTGTCCAAAGTTCCAGACACTTTTCTAACTGAAGAAACTGATTGGCCATAGGTGGCACCTTCGTGGCAGGCAGGTGGCAGGAGTTAGGACAACATGGCCTGCCTGTGCCCAGGCATGGAGCTGACAATCAGCAAATAACATTGCCTAAATATCTTTTCACTTTCATCTGAGCCCAATTTCTTTTGCTTTTACATTAAAAAAGGACATTAATCTGTCCTAACCAGTGTGGCTCTGTTGGTTAGGTGTTGTCCTGCAAAGCTAAAGGTCACTTGTTCGATTCCCTGTCAGAGCACATGCCTGTATTGCAGGTTTAGTTCCTGTTGGGTAGCGTGTTAGAGGTGATTAACTGATGTTTCTTTGCCTCTCTTTCTCCTTCCCTTCCCCTCTATCAATCAATCAATCAATCAATCAATCTATAAATTGGAAAAGGGACAATTGATCAACTCATATACTTTGTTAAAATGTGGAAACATCCTGAAAAGGTTACTGATGTTGTTTGGGCATGCCTCATTTTATCGAGAGTAATAAAATGTGTCTGATTCTGGGTAGCATGTGGGTTGACCTTGATTGTTGTACCATTATGGAATGACTTTGAAGGATACTGTTAATTCCAAGGGACCTACTCCCTGCCAAAACCATGTTCCAGGAAAAGAGATGGAAGGGAAGCATAGAGGTACAACCTCGGGGATTGGAAAATTAGACAGACATAGCCATCTGTTATTGCTCCAACCTAGCTCATGAATGGCTATGATTACAGGACTATTTTTACAGGTTTATATTTCTGTTATGCTTGCCCTCTACTTGTCTTTCTGGGTTCATTTGGAAATACTTGAGGTGATTCAGGGAGCCCTTTGGCTCTGTAAAACAGCAGGATGACTCAGAGCCCTGCCTAGTAGGAGATCTGTCTTGACATTCTGATATACTTTCACATCCAAAGATGGGGAAAGGATTTGGTGATAGAGGTGAGAGAGAGGGTTCAATGTGGCACCAATTTGGCCAGCTAATACTGAGCAGACATCTTGGTGTTTCTGCAAGATAACTTCAGTTCTTCCACATAATCCAAACTGAAATATTTGGGGGTCATGCTAAGCCCAGTAAAACAGATTACAATCTGCATAAAAAACTCATATATATGTGGGCACATATGAGGTTTTTATTTCTATTTTTATAATCTGACCCTATAAGTGGTTGTACACATCAGGCCAAGCCACCTGGGCCTCAGTGAAACTTCTCTCCAGGTTATGGCTCCATTTTGCTTTTGGAAGTTCCTATTTAGAAGGACGCTTAGGTTATAAGATCTCAGGAGTTCCAAACTTACTCTGTCTGGCACAGATTTTTATGACTTATTTATGTTTTTCTTATATTAAATGGAACACAATTATTAAAAATCTACCATGAAGCCAGCACTGGAATAGGTGTTGCGGACACAGGGCTTCATAAAATAACCCAGGGGAGGGAAACAGACATCTAAGTCCTCAGTTTATTCAATGTGATGTGGGCTATAATGAAGGTAGCAGAGTTCACCATGGAGAGAGCAAACAGGAGTTCTAACATCAGCCTGAGCTGCCCAAAGAGCTTCATATAAGACATAATACTAGTGCCTGAATTCCTGTTTCCAGAAATAAGTAAACACTAGGTAGATGAAGGACATGCAGAAAACAGAATGGTGGTCCAAGAAGATGGAAAAACACATGCAAAAGTCCTGAGGTGTAAAATAGTCTGACCCATTGATGTTGAAACAGCACGTGCAAAGACCTGAATTGTGAAACAGCCCAGAACAGGGACAGCAGGTAGTTTGATAAGGTTAGGTATAAGTGATTTAGAACAAGGAATGATAAGTGAGTACTAGATCATGAAGGGACTCATGTGACAAGCCAAGGGCTTCCTTATGACAATGGGAAATGATAAATTAATGTGATAGGTGATAACATGGTTTCATTTGAATTTTAGAGCCACCAGTGGCAATGCAGAGGGTAAAATGAAGGGCATTAAATTTGGGGCAAGATGACCAAGAAGTAATGAGGGCCTGAATTATTGATGTGCTAGCAGGGATGGAGCAGAGAGGATTTTGAGAAACATTTAGAGAAGGCAATATAGACAGTACTTAGCATCTGCATAGATATCAAGACCAGGACCAAGGAAAAGTTCAGGATAACTTTCAAGTTTCTATGTAGAGTCACTGGTGGGTGGTGGTGTTATTAATGAAGATACGAAATCAGCAGAAAAGCATGTGAAATGGGGAGGGAGAAGAATAAAGGAGAAGAAGAGGAAGAAGAGGGAGAAGAAGAAAGAAGAGAAGAAGAAGAAGGAGGAGGAGGAGAAGAGGGAGGGGGAGGAGGAGGAGAAGGAGGAGGAGAAAATAATTCCATTGAGGTCCCTTGAGTTAAAGTTGCTAAAGAATATTCTTCACATTCCATCATTCCATTTTCTGTGTGATAATATTTAGCTCAAAAAAGAACTCACTGTCTACAGAGTGAGTCTGGCACTAGTTAACTTTGAAAATGGCTCCTGACTTGCTATTCTCCCACAACTCCTCCACATACACCCACTAGTCTTCCTGTGGCACCTCCATTTCTCTCCCTTGTCAGAGCACTCTTCTGTTAAGGTTTACTTGAAGGTTTGCCATTCTTATACGACTTCCTTTGATAAGCCACCTAGTGTTAATGTCCCCTGAGCAACACCATGTGACAATACATGTTATTCTATCTCTATGTTCTACCCTGCCTGATGGAGGTAGGGGCATCTGACATGATGGGAGTGATCATGTGTAGCTGAGGGGCATGAACATAGATATGAAGATCAGGACAAAGGAAAAGTTCAGGATGACTTTCAAGTTTCTATGGAGAGTAACTGGTTGAATGGAAAATGGTCCATGTTGGAGAGTACTGGAGGTTGCTGAACATCTGTTTGCAACAGATCAAAGTAGTGATGTGGGGGTGGGGAGACTCATTCTTTTTATTGACACTCTTGTTCTGGCAATAGCACCCTCAGTGTTCTGGATTTTTGCAATTGCTAGGACTCTTTGTGGCTTTGGATATTGCTTGTGGCCTGCAAAGGGAGAACAGCAGATGTCCTTCCTCCCTGAAAGCTTGTGGTTCAGCTGGCCACCCCTGAACTTATCCACTGACACACTTCTTCATGCTGCTGTTTTTTTCCTTTCCCACTTTCTGAACTACTATGGCTGAGTACTATGGCTGAGCAATGTGGGGAGCTATCTCTGACTCTGAAAATAAGACCCCCTGGTCATCAAGTCCTATTTCAAGTAGGGGACAGTGCTGCACTTCCACAAGCTGATCAGCCCTGGGCCTGGGTGCTGTGGTAAGTGGTTGCTGGGGTTCTCCCATCTTCCATCAACTGGATTCCTCTGCACGCATTTGACTTTCTTGATATCAGCAACTGAGCTTCTGGACAATTAATATATAAGTAAATCAGGCTATGTTTGTTTTTTTTAATTTTTTATTTTAGTTTATTCATTACAGTTTCTATCCTTTATTCCCATTCCAGCCCACCCACCCATTCCTCCCCTCCTCCCTCCCCTTTCGAACCCCCCTAGTTTAGTCCATGTGTCCTCTATATTTGTTCCTAAACAACAAAACAAAGAAACAAGTAAAATATAACAAAAAACACTGAAATAGAGGACAGGTAGTCAGTGACTAGAGGGGAGAGGGGAGGGAATTCCAGGGGAGAAGGGAAGGGTTTACAGGAACAAATATATGTTTGGTTTTAAGGGCAGAGACTCTGCCATATCCCTGTAGTACCTAGCATTTGGCATGCAAATGTATATTGAGGTAAATGTTCATGACAAAGTAAATTTGCTTAAAACAATAATATTATATATATAAACATATATAAATAATGCAATCCCATTTTTATTGTACTGTTTTTTTCTTTTTAAATATATTTTATTGATTATGCTATTGCAGTTGTCCCATTTTTTTCCTCCCTTTTATTCCCCTCTGCCCTGTAGCCTCCATCCCACCATCATTCCCCACCTTAGTTCATATCCATGGGTCATACATATAAGTTCTTTGGCTTCTCTATTTCCCATACTACTCTTAACCTCCCCCTGTCTACTTTGTACCTACCATTTATGCTTCTTATTCCTTGTACTTTTCCCCCCATTCTCCTTCTCCTCCTCCCCACCAATAACCCTCCATGTGATGTCTATTTCTGTGAATCTGTTTCTGTTGCAGGTTTTTGCTTAGTTCGTTTTTGTTTTGTATTTTTGGGTTCGGTTGCTGATAGTTGTGAGTTTGTTGTTTGTATTTTTTTATCTTCTTTTTCTTAGATAAGTTTCTTTAACATAATAAGGGGTTGGTGATGATGAACTCCTTTAACTTGACATTATCTGGGAAGCACTTGTTCTGCCCTTCCATTCTAAATAAAAGCTTTGCTGGATAGATTCATCTTGGATGTAGGTCCTTGCCTTTCATAACTTCAAGTACTTCTTTCCAGCCCCTTCTTACCTGCAAGGTTTCTTTTGAGAAATCAGCTGATAGTCTTATGGGAACTCCTTTGTATGTAACTGTCTCCTTTTCTCTTTCTGCTTTTAAGATTCTTTCCTTTTCTTTAATCTTGACTAATGTAATTATGATGTGCCTTGGTGTGTGCTTCTTTGTGTCCAATTTCTTTGGCACACTCTGAGCTTCCTGGACTTCCTGGAAGTCTATTTCCTTTGCCAGATTAGGAAAGTCCTTCTTGATTATTCTAATAAGTTTTCAAATTTCTTGCTCTTCCTCTTCTCTTTCTGGCACCTTTGGATGTTGGAACGTTTAAAGTTATCCTGGAGGTTTCTAAGCCTCTCTTCATTTTTTTTTTTTTGAATTCTTCTTTCTTCATTCTGTTCTGGTTGAATGTTTATTTCTACCTTCTGGTCCAAACCGTTGATTTGAGTCCAGATTTTCTTCCCTTCACTGTTGGTTCCCTGTACATTTTCCTTTATTTCACTTTTAATAGTCTTCACATTCTCCTATATTTTGTGACCATACTCAACCATTTCTGTGACCATCCTGTTTACCAGTATTTTGAACTGTGCATCTGATAGGTTGGCTATCTCTTCATCACCTAGTTGTACTTTTTCTGGAGCTTTGATTTGTTCTTTCATTTGGCCATAGTTTTTTGTCTTCATGTGTCTGTTACATAGTAATGGGTGGAGCCTTAGGAGTATTAGCCTGTAGTATTTGCCAGGGCAGGGCAATTCACATCACTGTGTTGTTGAGCTGTATGTGGGGGATAGGTCTGAGAGAGAACAATGCTGCTTGCTCAGCTCTTGGCCAGCTTTTAGTCACTTCCTCCACTCCCCACAAGCAGATTGGGCCCATCTGGTGCTGATTCTGAGGTGGGTGGTTTTGTGTATGTTCTGGGACCCTGTGAGCCTCTCCAACAAACTCTCCTGTGAAGCTGGGTGTTTTTCCTGCCACCTCAACTTCCACAGGTTTTTCAGTCAGAGATTTTGAAGCTTTGTTTTCCTATACTGGAACCCCGGTTTGCTTGGTCTGTCTCACTCCCCACTTGTTCCTCCCAGTTTATCTTCACACAAATGTAGGACTGCCCACTCTGCCAATCACTGCCTTGAAGTCCTGATCCTCCAGCTGCCGTGAGTTCTTTCCATACCAGCTCCTTGGCTCTGCCCTCCTACTAGTCTGGATGAATATTTCTTCCTTTGCTCCTTGGTTGCTGGACTTCTATACAGTTCAATTTTCTGTCAGTTCTGGTTATTTTTGCTTTTTAAATTTGTTGTTGTCCTTCTTCTGGTTGTGTGAGAAGGCAAAGTGTACCTATCTCCTGCACCTCCATCTTGGCCAGAAGTCTATTTTTGCAGTTCCTATTATCTATTCTATATATATTATTTCTAATCCTCTCAACATTTTCATTAAGTGTGTTCATCTGGAATTAAGCATGTATTTATTTGAACTTCATGAGCTAAAGCTACTTGTGAAAGCCACAAAATAGTATCTGGAACTGAAATTTAAGTACAGGTTTCTTTTTAGCCATATTCATGCTCTTTTTTTAAAATGTATTTTATTGGTTATGCTATTACAGTTGTCTCATTACCCCCCCTTCATTCCCCACTACCCTGCACACCCTCTCCCACCCACATTCTCCCCCTTTTGTTTATGTCCATGTGTCATAAGTTCTTTAGCTTCTACATTTCCCATACTATTCTTGCCCTCCCCCTGTCTATTTTCTATCTACCTTCATTGCTACTTATTTTTCATACATTTTCCCCCTCTCTCCTCCTCCCACTCCCCTGTTGCTAACCTTCCATGTGATCTCCATTTCTGTGGTTCTGTTCCTGTTCTACTTGATTGCTCAGTTTGTTTTTGTTTTTGTTTTAGGTGTTGTTGTTAATAATTGTGAGTTTGCTGTCATTTTACTATACATGTTTTTTACCTTCTTTTTCTTAGATAAATTCCTTTAACATTTCATAAAATAAGGGCTTGGTGATGATGTACTTCTTTAACTTGACCTTATCTGAGAAGCACTTGATCTGCCCTTCCATTCTAAATGAAAGCTTTGCTGGATAGAGCAATCTGGGATGTAGGTCCTTGCCTTTCATGACTTGGAATACTTCATTCCAGCCCCT
>JAPYXV010002250.1:0-13301 GCA_028533065.1 Trachops cirrhosus
AAAAAAAATCAGAGTCTAGTATTTTTAAAATAGCTAAATGTTCTTCGTGCCCCGAAAGCTTCCCCGAAGGCCCCACGTCCAGGGACTGCCCAAGGCTCTGCCTCACAGCCTCCCTGCCCGTCCCCTGCCCCGTCCACCCGGGCAGCTGGGCTCCGACCCGGCCGTGGCCCGTGGCCCCGGGCAGCTCCCGCTGGAACGCAGCGCACTCAGGTCCGCCTCCCGGCTGACCACGTGGCTGGCTCCGACGCTCGCCTTTTTCTTTAAAACCGTGGAGCATGCTGGCACGCTCGTGGTTTCCCTCTCGTGACGCTCTGACATTTAGCGTGGTGCTACCTGTGGGGAAAAGGAGGGAATAGTGGGCGAGTAGTGGTGTCGCCTTCACAGAGCGGCTCAGGGCGTGTGTGGAACAAGGGATGGGGCCGCGTGGGTGCCCCACATGGGTGCAGATGCTGCTGTCCTGTCCCTTCAGTATGCTCTTCCCTGCTGGCCGATGCTCATTTAGGAGACACAATGACTCCAACTCTCCGTTACGAACATCCGCGTGGAGAGACGGACTCCGTCGCTGATGAACTTCTGCCGGCTGAGGTGAAGTCACTGTTCTTCCAGTAAAAATGCCCAGAGGGTCCCGCTTGTGTGTTTCCTGCTCACAGACTTGTCAGGTGACACTTTCATGGGCCACAGAGAGCATTTTAAAGTCGCTGACCTTCATCACCCCGCCCGCTCACCAGCACCAACCTGCCCTGTTAGCGGTGGAAGGTCCCCGATACCCCCCCCCCACATCTGGGCTCTTCCGATGGCGAGCCTTTCACCTGTCAGTAAACAGGTGGCGGCCCCCAGGGAAGGAGGTTCTGCCTTTCACGGGTGCTGATTTTTGTGTTAGAAGAAACAGGACAAAAGTATCTGATGCCAATTACGTAAAACCTGGTTGCCTGTTCTATTTCCATTTTTGAAGTCCAGTGTGTATTTTAATTTACCTGCAAACGTGCCTTTTGGATGAGTGAGTGGTTCACGCCGGTTTCTTCTTGGACTTAAGCACAGCGTGTCTCCACCCGCCCGTCCAGGTGTCCACGCACCCAGCCATGCGCCCAGTTCTCCACTCCTTCATTCGGGAGGCGCGTGTGGAGCATCCCTGGCGTGTAGCCGCTGTTGTCCTTGGGCCTCTGCGTGTTCGATCTCATTTGACCCTCACCGCAGTCTCCCGAGACCAGTGGCGGTACCTTAGTTTTTCGGGCCAGCAGACTGCCGCCCGAAGTCACACTTGCCAGCTTTAGAGTCTTAAGAATGCTCCGCCCCTCTCTGTTTCTCGATGCAGCCCTTGAAACATGGGGGCTGGGGTGTGCTTAGTGAGGGTTTATTGACAAATGTCCGAAAGGAATGCCGAGGCCAGCGGAGGGAGACCGGTGGCGCCGCCCACGCCTACGTTTGGGGCGGAGCACCACGCCCTGCGGCGTTCGCCGTCCTACTTGCGCACTCACTCCAGAAGCCCTGCTAAGGTTGGCGCCACTGCTGCTCTGGTCCTGGTTCCGCAGACGAGGGGCCGTGGTGAAGGGGTAACTTAACGCGGCAGAGGCTCCATGGCGGGACAGTAGCCGAGTCCCACACCGAACTTAGGCCTGGCTGCGTGGCCCGCGCCCACGGCCACCGTGCTCCATGTCCATCCAGCACCGTGCCGTTTGCTGTGGCGATGCTGGGGACGGTACAGAATGAGAAATGTTGTCTGATGAATTGAGAAAGCTCTTTCTCAGTAATTCTAAAATTTTCAAGTGACAGTGGCATGGATTATCTTTGTGACCCCCAGCGCGCCGACGAGTCACTCTGCTTTGACAGTGAGGTCCCTTAGTTTTTGTTTTAGTAGAAAAATAAAAATGCGTCTGCATGTGTGTGTCAGTGCATCACCACATACGTGTGCATGCACGAAAACATAGACACGGGGTCAGTTCTAGACGGAGATGTCAAACTCGCACTCACACTGGTGACGCTGTCACCTCACAGTCACTCTGCGTTTCGAAGCCCCCACAGTGCACCTGAGTGTGTGCTTTGGAAACAGCTCACCATGGGTTTAGTAAATGATGCCTCCTTTTTTTTAATTGCATAAAAAATAAACGTTTGCGCACAAAGAAGTTTGGCACAAAATTACAATCTTTATAAGGAAATCGGAGACAGAGAAAGCGATTCCGCCTTCGGTCACGTAGCAGTGAGCCGCTGGGGAGCGAGTGGGTGCCTGTGGTCGCCGGAACAGCGTCCCCAGAGGTGGCTGGCTTGCTCACCCACTGCGCGCCTGTGTTTCAGTCTGTGGTTCTGTCAATAGGGGACCTGGAAGCAGCGAGGGTAATGAGGAGGAATGAGAGTGTAGATGTATCCTTTCCTGCAATGCCAGTTAAATTAAACCTTTTATTCCCACGGCAGACATACAAATCTATCGTCTCTTTCAAGATGAATCCGGAATCAGGAGCCTGCATTCTTTCACTCGTGGTCGGGAGATGAAAATTGATCCCTGGCCCCACCAGGGAGCCGGCTGCTGCCTTGCAGCTCGAGGTGGTTAACGGGGCCGCACTTAGCTTCTGTGCCCCTGACTGCGCACTTGCCAGTCCCACGTGGCATCGATTCGGGGGTCAGCGGGGGCTGGGGGCGGTTTTGTGCGACTTGACAATGTTTTGCTGTTTTTAAAGGATGAAGCCGTGAGCCCTGGTAACAACTGGGACAGGTAGAGTTTAAATCTGACAAATGAAGATTTATACATTTTGAGCTGGCAAAACCCTTCATGTAGAAATAATGAATGAGAATTTGATAGTTGATTTAACACAGGTCAAATGACTTGCAGTGAAAGAAGGAAAAATAGCTCTTTAATTATTACCCTTTCATCAAGATGAATTGATGATAGGTTTGTCATGGTGGATCCGGACTTTAGACAAATGAATATTGCTCGAAGATCCTTTCACAAGACATCATGTAAATTTAACTAGGCACAGTTTATGTAAAATCATCGGAAAATGCAGCGTAGGTGGGATGATATGTGAGTAATTACCTACTAATCTTTAAAGCTTGTTTTTTTCCTTTCTAGTGAATAAAAACCACTGTATTAACATTCAGAAAACTCAGGACACCGCAGATCATTATATGCTAAATTTTCACAGGCTAGGTTAAGGCTCCTTCTTTTTATTCTCTGATAATAGAGACTCGTATGCTATCCTAAGTATATGTTCTAAGCAATGGAGGAGGGAACACTGTGTTGAAGAGTTTTCGAGGGTTAAATCTGGCTTTGGCACTGATTAGCTACGAGGCTTTAGAAAGCTTATTTTACTGCCTTGAAACAAGGCTTGATCGACTGTCGATGGTATGGTCATAAAGATATCCAACCCATGGCGTTGCTGTGGGCCCCAAATACATGAGGACTATTTTTAAGTACTAAAGCACTACAAATGTAAACTCTTAACATATTTATTATTACTGAGCTCTTGCAAAGTAGGGCTGGATCTCAGACAGTTGCTGGTGAACAGATCTTCGGAACTGCGTCCTTTCTCTTCCTTGTAATCTATCAAACGCATTGGCAAGGCAGCGGATAGGGTTGCGATAGAGTCTGCGGTGGCCGCACTGTGAAGCTGATTGGGCTGGATTAAATTGCTGGTGTCGGCTCGGTGTGCGTGCTCCAAGAAGCAGAGCTCAAACAGCTTAGCGTTAGACTATGACTTAAAAAACACGGCAGTATTTGTAATGATAAGAATGACCCTGAGACGACGCGTTAGAATGGAAACCACCTGTTCGGAAACTAGGAAAACTATATCATTCCCCACTGACTACTCGATTTATTAAACCACAAATGTTCAGGATAAGTTTTTATTTGACTTTTTAAAATTAATTTTTTAAAATTATATTTTATGATGTTATTACGATTTCCTAATTTTTCCGCCTTTGCCCCCTGACCCAGCGCCCCCCCACTCCCTCAGGCAATTCCCCCACAGTTGTTCATGTCCGTGGGTCATGCAGATACGTTCTTTGGCCGACCCATTCCCTGTACTGTACTGTACTGTACATCCCATGGCTGTCCTGTAACTACCTCCTTGTACTCCTTAATCCCCTCGCCTCTTCACCCATTCCCCCTTGCCCCCCTCCCATTGGGCAGCCACCAAAATGCTTCTATATCCATGATTCTGTCTCTGTTCCTGTTTGCTTAGCTTGTATTTTATATTCGGTTGTTGATAGATCTGTACTTCCTGCCGTGTTATTGTTCATAGCTTTTCAGTGTTGTTCAGCTACACTTGCCCCACCTTTCCGCCACTGCTCTCCCCTGCCCCACCCCCCACTCCCACCGTCAGTTCGCGCCCCTTGTCTGTGCCCGTGAGTCCTCCGTTCATGTCCTTGACTTGCCCCTCCCCTCTGGTCACTGTCACTGTGTCTTTATTTCCATGTCTCTGGTTCCATTTTGCTCGTTGGTTTGTTTTGTTGATGAGGTTCCACTTACGGGTGAGATCGTATAGTGTTTGTCTTTCACTGCCTGGCTTATTTCCCTTAGCATAAGGTCTCCAGCTCCATCCATGCTGTTGCAAAGGGCAGGAGCTCCTCCTTTCTTTCTGCTGCACAGGATTCCACTGTGTAAATGTACCGCAGTTTTTTGATCCACTCAGTTACTGATGGGCACTTAAGCTGTTTCCAGCACTTGGCTATAGTAAATAATGCTGCTGTGAACATTGGGGTGCATAGGTTCTTTTGACCTGGTGATTCAGGATTCTTAGTTTTGATCTTCTTTTTCTTAAATAAGTCCCTTTAACGTTTCCTATAATAATGAGCAAAATGGAACCAGAGACACCGTTCCCCGCTTTTCTGCTCCCCTGACCACACCCTACCTAGTTACCCTCAGCTGAACACTCACCCCATCCTGCCTTTGCTTCTACCCCTGGAAACATTCACCTCTTACTCCTCAGCTCGTGTGAGATTGTCCCCAGCCCAGGTGGCGTGTGCTCTGGGAGTGTTCTGTGCACCAGGCGGAGTGTCACAGCACTGACCACGGCTGTCCCTGACCTTCTGATCCCGTGTCCTGGGAGCCACACAGATATCGGCGCCTCCCTGGCACGCACTGTGGTAGCCAGCCCATCGTGGGCGCTCGATGGATATTCATGAATAATTGGTTAAATGAGTAAACATCTAAGATTTCTCCTTCCAACTGGTCTTCATCCTAATTTAAAAATCTCAGCTGGTATCCAGATCTAAAAGTTGAATGCAGTAGACTGTATCTTTGTTTGGCAGTTTTATGTAATAAAATTTCAGTGCTAGATGTGTAACGAATATGCATCAAACCTGCCCAGTTTTATATAGTTAGTTATGTCTGAGGACATTTCAAATGCACTAAGTTTAAATAAATAATCTGTAGGGTTTTTTTTTTATTTTCATGGTGGTTGTTATGGCGTTTTACTGCTAAAATCGTGTTAAATATCAAGGAAGGTGCAAGTGTAAAAATAATAGGATTTTTAAAAGTTTAAAGTACATAAAAAACAATTTTATTAGCATTTGTCACATGCTAATCACTGTGCTAAGCAATTATCATATTATTGAGATATAGTATCTTAACCAATCTCTCTGCAGAGCAGGTTTTATAGATAAGGAAAATGAAGCTTGAAGTTTAAATAACTGATTATACAAGGTTTCATAGTGATATGCACACGTATTATGTCTGATGTCAGAACTACCACTTGCGCTTACACCAGGACAAGGACACTTACAAATTCTTGTATAAATGAGCGTTTATTCCTGGGGGAGTGATTGACAGGTGTGGATAACTTCATAGTGTTTGGCATTTGTGACCACACTCTGGGAACTCGGAGTGGCCTTTGGATAAATGGGACACGGTAATTGATTTCATCTCGGTGAATGTGACTCTCGAACCTCTTGTGAGTTGCAGGCTCCTTGCGGAGCATAATGAAGAGAATGAACCCTCTGCACACATTTACAATAAAAGTGCATGCTTATACAAATACATATATATATTTTTTGATAGTCTTGGATTCCTCGGACACACCCAGGCAAGGCTCAGACTCTGCTTCTAGGGAGTCTACCTGTTTTGCGGATGAACAAATAGGTTCGAGAAGGTCAGTCACGTGTTCCTGAAGTTGCTGACCCTGTCTGTCCATCATGAATGTCTTCTGGAAAGTGATTACATCGTGGCATTTTCTGAATTCCTAGAAAAGTATTCTACTGGTTGGCCAAAGAGTTTCATTTTTTCCATAAAATAAAAGCCACATTTTTCATTTTTATCAATAACTGTATTGATTGGATATTTTGAGTATGTCGGCTGTCTCCTGCATGGTAGAATGTTGATCGCTCTCAATGTCTTGATTGGATCGCTATTAACCTCAACGGGTCTCCCTGACCGTGGAGCACCATCCAGCGAGAAGTCTCCATAACAAAACTTCGCAAACCACTTCCGACACATTCTATCAGTCACGGCACCTTCTCCGTACACCGCACAAATCCTTTTTTTTTTTTGCATTTCAGTTGTGTCTTCACCTGTGTTGAAATACTAAAGCATAAGATGCTGAAAATGTTGCATTATGTTCTTCAATCTTCAGGAGTAAATTGGCTACACAAAAATTCACCAATTTTGATCATTTTTTAACATGCACGCTGATAGCACAGCTGTCACAATACAAGCAAACAAAACTGTTTCAAGTGAAGGTAAAGAGAGCGAAGCACTACTAGAGCCATCGTGCGGAAAAAACCCGAATGAACTTTTTGGCCAACCTAATAATTTCAAGATTCTTACTTAAGCAGGTCAGTAATACTGAATACATTTGAAGTATATTTAAGTTTGGAAAGAATTTATTTTTCTGATACCATAACATTTTTTGAAAAAATGAAGTAATTTTTATGAAATATATAAAATTATAGCTGTGATTTAGGTGAACACAGATTTGCATAGAAACGTATCATTTGAGTATAAGAGGAAAATGCACAATTAGAATGAAACTGAGTTGTATCATTGCAAGAAGGAAGAATTCTGTGGTAGCACAACCGATATCCAGGATCATGAGCTGCTTTCTATACCTGTAAAATGAAGTAGTTACAATAGTACAAAGCTGTGGTATGCTTACTCGTCCCAATGACAGTCCTGTAGGCAAATGCATTTTTGTAACTCTTCTGTTAAATGAGGAAACAGAGGCTTGCAGGTTAGTGACTGGGTGTGGACCCTACAGGGAATGGCTAACAAGGAGCAGTCGGAGCCCAGCGGGGGTCTTCTGACCGTGAGCCAGGCAGCCCCTCCCTGCTTCTGGGCGAGCCAGGTGGGCGGCACACGGTGAGAACAAACCCCAGCAGACAGTGGCTGGTCACCACGCACATTCGGTGCCCAGTTTTTACTTTTAAATAAAATAAAGGCTTGCATTGTCTCCCCGTGCAGAGAGCTGCGAAGGCCAGAGCTTACATGAGTAATTCAAAATGATTCTTACCTTTCATTTCAGGTTTAATCCATGACCCTAACTCTTGCACGGTGCCTCACCTCCTTGCATTCCAAGCTCAGATTAACTTGGCTTTAAAGGAAACAGTTTAAGTGCATCACCTAAATGCATGTTATGTTAAAAATCGTTCTGTGAGATTTTCAGTGTACAGAATACTTTAGCCTCAAATATAGTTGTAAAATTCACTGAAGCAATTACAAATAAAGAGGTCGCCAGCGCCTGTACTTAAGAATGTGTTTGAATAAAAAATGTGGAAGTACAATTTTTAAGCATACCTTTGAGAAGGTCACTAATACAGTACAATGAGTGCGTGGCACATTCACGGTGATTAGCACATTAGCGACACCTCTGCGATGACCTCGGAAGGGCGGCTGCCTTGACGGAGTGTGTGCTCACCGTGGCAGTGTGACTGCTCTCCCCGCCAAGCGGTCCACGGAGCCTGTGTTTCGTGGCTGGGAGGGGGGCTGTTCCGTTATGTATGCCGATGGAGATAAGTGCTTTAATTACTTTTTTAATGTCTGTGCTTTTGTATTTTCCTCCCCTCCTCCCTTTTCTTTCCTGCTGTTGAGATTACTGCCTCATCCCCACAGCAGGTGGCTGTGGCAAATTCGTTTTCTTTGTAGGCCTGGCAGATTTATTTTATAATATAACTGTTCCTTTTTGGTATTTTATTATTAATGATTTCTTTACTTTGGGATGTAGTATCCTTATGCAGTCCTAAACAGTGATTTCCTAACACCATCTAAGAATTCCAGTAGTTAAGAAAAAACCTTTGCCTGAGGCTTATTGTTTGATTTTTTTTTTTGCTTCACAATGTGAAGATTAAAATTTGAGAAAATTGTTTTATAGTAAAAGCCAAATCAAAGTAAGAAACAGAGAAAAGGGAAGGGAGGGGAACAAAGAAAAAAGGCCCGAGAGGTAAATCGTACTTTAACAAATAATACCAAACACCAAAGGGATAGGTAGAATTTTGTGATAATAATAGTAAATTACATCAATATATCTTTTCAAGAAGAGGGATTTAAGAAGATCGTATGTTCATATTAAAATTAAATTTTAATTATTGAAATAACTTCTAATTATGAGAATATGGGAATATCACAGAATTATAAGGAAAATACCTTATCTCTTTTGTTCACGATGTTGTCATTTTGGTTGTTTTACACGCCCCTTTGCATAGAAAGAACAGTAGGTAGGACAGTTTCGAGGATAGGAATTATTTGTCAGGAGAGTAAACTACACACAGGAATGTTTTGCCCAACTTGGAATCCTTGGGCATTATTCTATTAATTAAAACAAAGTCTCTATTTTTTTTCCAAATGTGGAAAAGAAGTAAAAATTAGGAAATCCAAAAGGATTGGTGAGCCCCATTCTCATTTTATATGAAATTGCTGGATATTTTATTCCAGGTAAACAAATGCCCCCCAATTTTGACCGCGTGGATGCAACTTATCTCCCGTGTCACCCTTGTTAGTTGCACCCTTAACACATTTTTGCTGCTGCTCACCTGCGCGCACTCCACACCAAAGCCTGGGAGGAGGCTCTAACGTAAAGACCCACGAACCAGTCTCGCTGGTAAACGGTGGGCGTGTTTTCTCCACGGAGTCATGAAAGTGAACTGAAAGGCATTTTAACTTTGCAGTAACGATCATCTCTGGTCATTTTATTCCTTTCTTTGATGCTTTTTAAAAATCTTATCCTTTTACACATTAAATACAAAAAGAAGACCTTATGTCAGCATCTGTCAGATTTTCAAGAGTGCGTGAATGCTCAGGATCTCTCTCGGCTCTGGACTTCATTATCGTGGGACTCTGTACAGAAGACACTTTACGTGGTGGGGACGTTGGGACGTGAGTCGCCGACTGCACTCGTGTCATGTCCGTGCCGTTGGGCTCCAACCAGTTGTGTGACGCTCACCATTAAGGCCTGTGGTCGCATCGAGAGAGCGAGCAGAGAGCAGTTACAGGAAACAGATGTTTAATGGGGATTTGAAAAATCAATGAACCGAGTGCTGTCGCGATGCATGGAGATCTGATTTCATGTGTGCTGTGGCAGACCACTCCGCTCCTTCTGAGTGCGGTCCGAACGCTCCGAACTAAGTGTGTTTACCGCGGGGTGCGGGGCGGGCGAGAGTTTTATTGAGAAAAGAAGCACACTAGGGCAGCATTGATCTGTTCTCTTTCTAATCAATATATAGATCCTAGAGTTATAACCCATATGGCACTGTTGTCCCTTGGAAATAAGCAGTAAGTCTTCTGAGTCCTATGAGTGGTCTTTAAGTGACAGATGAAAAACTTTATAATTCATTGTGGCATTGTGGAGTGCTCAGCCTGTGAAGAGAGCATTTGGCTTCTGTGTTGTAATCCCGAGTTTGGGCTTGGTATAGGAAAAGTTGACCTTTTCTAAGGCGTTAATTAGATACAGCTAACAGTGGACACATACGTTTGATTTCATACCTACACCGACACTTCATGTACACATTCACTGAAGTGGCTTCTTGTGATTAATTGTACTGTCTTTTGTCTTTGAAAGTGTTGACTGTGAATCTTTTCACCTGGTGACTAGTCTTTCTTTCCCATAGTTTTTATATTTTGCCCAGGATGGTAATAATGACTTACAGTCAGATGTTAAGATTTGCATACATGTGCTGTACATGTATGCAAAGAGCCCCACACACGCTGTTGTCCTCTCGGTCCCTGACAGTGACTGACCACTGAGCCTGCGGTCGAAGCAGCGGGTAAGCGCCAGCACGGGGTCTCAGTGCAGCGAGTCTGACTGTAGAGGCCTTAGTCCTACTAATACCATCTTGTTTACACACAGTCGTAGAAATAAGTCAGTTGGCAGGGAGCTACTTTTAAGAGAGTAAAGAAAAGTAAAAAGCAATGGCCCCACAGGGTCATTGCTGTGACTAAGACGGGGGTGGCCGGCTGTGGCGCGTGGCCGGGTGTCCCTCCCTGGGTGTGTCTGACGCGTCTCTCTTTCCTCTGCAATTTTGATGTCCCTGTGCGTGCACCGCCATCCCCAGACCAGGCTTCGGACGTCAGGACTGAGCGCATGACGCGCTTCCTTCTCCGAGGAGAAAGCGAGGTCTCGGAGGCAGACGTCCTTGGCAGGGTGACAACACAGGACATTGGCCGTCGGCTGCGTTTTGCTGTGGTCATCCAGCAGAGTGCAGAGTAGCGTCCCATTGGGGATCTGGCTCCTAACGTCCTGCTCTGTGGCCAACGCACTGGGGTGAAGTTCCGAGAGCGGACGTTCCTGTAGGCAGAAGGGGTTCGGCGTCCCAGAGCACTGCCCCTTCCCGGGTGTGCGCCCCAGGCCTTGGACAGGGGTCCGGGCCTGGCTCTCCCGCGGGGTGCTGTCTCCCCCACTTGCGTGGGATTTGTGAGGTCGGCTCCAGGGACGGGCCTGTGTGATCTCTGTCCTTCCCACGATGGCTTCGCTGCCCTTCAAGTGGACATCTTCGGGAACTCGGGGCGTTGCACAAACGCTTGCTCCGTGCAGTTAACACCGAGCAAGTGACCCCGTGAAGTGACACAGGCAGACGTTCGTTACAGAGCCCGAGCACTTCCTCAGCACACCCTCCCAAAGCTGCAAGGGCTCAGCCTGACGCTTGTTCCTCCTCTGTGACTGACGAGACAGAGCATGAACCAGAATGTTTAATATCTTGTCCGTGTTAATTGGAGTGTGCACAGCCTAATGTGTGCGGGCAGAATTTACGGTGCACAGCGCCGTTATTTATTCTGCAGTGGCTCCAGAGCGGGGAGGTGCCGGGGAAACAAAGCAGAGGCCCGTATTTCAAAGAAGATCAAATATTGGAAGGCAACCAGCAGATCACCAAGGGAGATGCACTTAACAAGGAAAACATTTCCGAAAGGAACGGCGCTGGAGAGAAGGATCGCAAAGCAGAGAGGCAGCCGCCGGCCTCCTGTCTGCCTGGAGTGGAACCTGGCCGCACTCGCTGGGTCGTGCGTGCACGCCTGCGGCCTTGAGGGCGGACGCGGCCCTGGCTGCGGAGTGATTGACTGAGCTGCCCCTGGTTAGCTGGCGTCGCGTCATGACAGGGCTCGGTTATGAGCGTATGCATGGAAAGGGCAGCGTTTTGAAATGAAAGCTTAGATTCTGCGGATGCACTGTCCAGTTTAGAAACTGACACTGCTACTTACCTGTTCTGTGAGCTTTGGCAGAGTTCCTTCATCTGTCTGTGCCTCGGTTTCCTCGCAGCTAAAACGTGGATCATAGTACGAGTTGTCCATATAGAGTCGTTTCGAGAATTCAGTGAATTACTGTATTAAAAAATCACTTACATGTCCTGCATGGGGAGCAATGCCTGTGATATAAGTAAGCAATAAATGTTAAATTAGATTTCCTGTCCTATAGGAAACATTTTATTTCTTTTCTTTTTGGAGAACTCGAACATGGTCACCTCAGAGCAGGCCCGGCGCCTGCCTTCCCGTCGGGACTGTGGCGTCCTTGCGCCGTGCTGCTTACTCGGTGCTCCCCCAGGCCACTCCCCTCACCCTCTATTTCCGTGTGAATAGCTCATACCTCCCTGCCAGGACCCACTGGGGGGTGGAAGGAGTTCTGGACAGCAAGTAAAATCAAACAGAACTGTCCCCCAGTCCTTACAGAGCTGAGATGAGCGAATTCTTCTCTCTGCTGCAGTGAGGCAACTGATACCCGGTTGGCTTTGTTTATACTTGGAAAAAAAGTTCAGCTTGCTCTCCATTTTCTTTTCAAAAGCCTCACAATTATTTCCTAATTATATAATTGTTATGTGCATGTTGTAGAAAATTAGGAAAATGAGAACATAATGAAAAAATATAATACTGTATATATAACCCCCCACCAGAAGGGATCACTGTTCAGATTACATAATTGATGTATTTTGTTTTATGAAACTTGACTCATACTAGACAGAGCTTCGTCTCCTGGGAGTTTGTTCAGCACTGTATTCGGACTGAAATCCTGCACCGCACTTCTCAAATATTTGTTTCCATGGCTGCATCTTGTTCTGTTTTCCTTTTAAAAATAAGACTAATTTATTCATTCCATCGGCATCGTGGTATTCCTCCATCCTATTTTTCTGTCTCTCTTTTTTTAAATTTTTGCATTAGCCGTTTTCTGCATATTAAACCTTTATTAGCATGTCTTACTGTTTCCTAGGATAGATTCAAAGCTGTTTCCTAGAAATGGAGCGCAAACCTGCGTGTCTGTCAAATGAGTACGACAGGCCCCTCCGCCCTCGCCGTGTGGTCTGGGTTCCGTAAACCCTCCATGTGCTAGAGGGGGGGGGGATCAGGTCTCACTGTCTTCCTTCGCACTTCTTAAATTCCTAGCGTAATGAAAGATTTTTGGTGCTTATAAGGTTTTTATATTTTTCTTATGCCAATTTTTATTGTTCTTTGTTTATGCCTCTATCGAAAAGCTGATGTTCTTTCTTGAAATTGACAAATTTCTTTACATAGTAAAGACGTTTTGTTTGCTAAAATATTCTCTTGGTGAATCATTTTCCTTTTAATTTGTTTGCAATATGTTTTAAATGTAGAATAGCTGAGTTTTTGTGCTAAAATGTATTTTCTCTTTGACTTTTTTGTCTTGTTTTTAATGATCTCCCTTATTGAGGAACTAGTCAAATATACATCCATAATTTATTTCAGTTTTTGTGATGAGTTTTCTTTATTTAACATGTAAATATGCCAGCAGTTTATTTTTTATTCTAATACGAGGAGAGAATATATGTGACTTTCTTCTGACACTGTATGTACATGTGTGTGTCATGTTTCCGAATGTGTATATAGAACCCAAAGAAAGCCAGAATTATCTTCTGGAGGGGGGCCCCTTGTGGTACAGGCT
>JAPYXV010002252.1:0-13297 GCA_028533065.1 Trachops cirrhosus
TTTGTTTTTTGGTCTTGTCGAGCTCCTGTAGTGAGGGGCGGGGCCTTAGGAGTTCACCTGGGCAGGGCACCCCAGTCGCAGGGTTGTGACGTTGTATGTGGGGGCGGGGTCCGAGAAGGAACAATGGCGCCCGCTCTGCCCTCTACAGGACCCCAGACCCTTCCACCACTTTCCGCAAGCCGACCGGGCCCCTCTGGCACCAATTCCGATGTGGGTGGGCCTGTGCACCCTGTGGGACCTTCCTTCTCAGTCAGTGACCCAAAGCTCTATTTCCCAGTGCTGGGACCCTGAGTTGCGTGCAGTGCCTTGCTTCACAATGTCCGCCTCGCTGGGTCTGCCGGTCGCCACCCCCTGGCCAGGGCCCACCAGCCACCACTGCTTGTGCGCCCAGGGTCTGCCTGCTACGGACTTGCATGCTGCCCCAGGTGCTCTGCTCTGCGTCCCTAGCCCGGCCGGACTCTGCCCCTCCTACCGGTCTGGATGAAGGTGTCTATTTTAAAATCCTTGGTTGTCCAACTTCCATACACTTCAATTTTCTGTCAGTTCTGGTTGTTATTTTGTTTCTATGTCATTGTTGTCCCTATCTTGGTTGTTCGAGGAGGCACAGTGCATCCACCTATGCCTCCATCTTGGCCGGAAGTCCTTAATGCATATTTTTAAAATATATTTATCCTCACTAATAATTGTGGGAAATGCATATGAAAGACAAAAAGATGCATCTATCAAATTCCTGAAAATAAATATTTAAAACCTATTGATAAGTGTGGGTGATGAGCACTTCTTCCAGATGTTTTTTGGGAAGTGGGTATAGTCAGAAAAAGGCAATCTGGCAGTACCTAATATAAACATCTTAAATGTGTATGTCCTGCCCTGGTTGGTGTGGCTCAGTGGATTGAGTGCCGGCCTGCGAAACACAGTTGCTGGTTGGACTCCCAGTCAGGGCACACACCTGGGTTTCCGGCCAGGCCCCCAGTAGGGGGCACGTGAGAGGCAACTGCACCTTGATGTTTCCCTCCCTCTCTTTCTCCTTCCCTTCCCCTCTGTCTAAAAATAAAAATAAATAAAATCTTTAAAAAATGTGTATGTCCTTCGTTCCAGAAATGTTTTCTAGGTAGTCCCCCACCTACATAAATATTTGCACAGTGTGCAAAGCTATATAAATATAAGGGTGTTTATTGCATCATTACTTCTCTCATTTTGTACTAAAAACTTGGATAAATTTATTTTTTGAAATCCTGTCCTAAGGATTTACTAACCACTTCATTTTACAGTAATAAAGAAAGCAGCTAAATTATTTGCAAAGTGAATGTGTTTTTTATTGAATTTATTTGGTTGATACTGGTTAATAAAATTATGTAGTTTTCAGGTGTGCAATTCTATATATATCATCTGTATATCGTATTGTGTGTTCACCACCCCAGGTCAAGTCGCCTTCCATCACCATTTATCCCGCCTTTACCCTCTCCTCCCTCCCCCCAGCCCCCTTGCATCATTATTTGTAATACTAAAACATTGGAGACAATGTTGATGTCTGACAAGGGAAGATTAAATTGTGGAGCTCATACCATGGAATACTGTGCATCTATTAAAAGGAATGACAGATCTCTGTACTGAAAAGGAAAGATGTTTATACTATATCACTGAGTTAAAAAATAATTTATATAAGAGTATATTTGTTATGACCCCTTTTATGTAAAAAATCCCTTCCATTTCCCATAATCCAATATTATCTAGAGATCTAGTCCATCTCCATATATATAAAATGCTAGAAAATGTTTGTAAGGATATGTATGTATCAAACTGGTACCAATGGTATTCATAAGGAGAGAACTTTCAACTTCTGGTGTATTGAATTTCTGTTATTGAATTGTTCATCTGCTGTGAACATCTGTTTTTCTCATCTTTTAAGAAAATGAATGAAACGACAAATTTAGGAGAAAGGAAGTATGTTTTGGAAAGATACTAGAGGCCTACAAGATCAATAGGAGACTGGAAGATCAGGCTCACAGAATCGGTGGGTAGGAACCAGAGGGGGTTTGCAGGCTACTGAAAAGGACTCACTGTGGCTGTGAAGAACCATCTTCACTCAAGTCAGCTGCCAGGGAGAATTTTCTCGACTGGCCCAGCTTAGGTCCCAGGCCCACTGTGTTGGTTCCCAGCTGTGTTGGTTCCGAACCAGAAGGCTCTGTCCAACCCCAGATACCACGGTGAAAGGTAGATTTTCCTGCTCACTAAAACTATTCAATGGAGGAGATGTTAATTCCTAAAATGTAGCCAAAGAGCTGTTAGAAAATGGACCTAGATTCAGGACAGGCCCTAGGCAGCAGGTGTCCACTATAGTTCACTGCTTGGGCTGCTTGACTTTACACACCATTCTGGCGCTACTGGGGAGGCATAGTCGGTCGTGGAAGGAGATTTGTAGACCAGAGCCATACCTGGGTCTCTCGGAGGACATTTCGAAATCTCTGGAGTTGTTTTTTCCTTTTTTTTTTCCATTGAAAGAAGACCCCCTTGGCTTCTGTTTCCTTTCTTTTTTCTCAACGTGGCTTCCCAAAGAAATCAATATTAAAGATGCACGCCTTGACCAGTCTGGCTCAGTTGGTTGGGCATCATCCCACAAAGCAAAATGTTGCTAGTTCAATTCCAGGTCAGGGGCACATGCCTGGGTTGCGGGTTAGTCCCCAGTTGGGGCGTGTAAGGAAGGCAGTCAGTTGATGTTTCTCACTCACACTGATGTTCCTCTCCTCTTTCTCCCTCTCTCTCAAAATCAAAAATAAAGTAAAATTTTTTAAAAGACTCTGAAGCATCTAAGAATATGCTAAATCAGAGCTTTTGTGTGAAATTCAGGAGTTGAAAAATCAAAAGGATGGGGAAGTGCCAGGTTCAACATGAAGCCACAGGCTCTGAAAATAACGGGACCTGCTCTAGGTTCCAAGCTGGGAACATGGAGACAATACAGGGTTCGTCTGAGACATTTTGCTGAGCAGGATTTGCTTACAATTTTAAAAAGTTATTGCCCTGGCCATGTAGCTCAGTTAGTTGGAGCATCGTCC
The DNA here is from genome assembly GCA_028533065.1 of Trachops cirrhosus. Taxonomy (NCBI): domain Eukaryota; kingdom Metazoa; phylum Chordata; class Mammalia; order Chiroptera; family Phyllostomidae; genus Trachops; species Trachops cirrhosus. The sequence continues at coordinate 3,054 of JAPYXV010002252.1, forward strand.
TGGACACCAAAAGGTTGCGGGTTCAATTCCTGGTCCAGGCGCATACCCAGGTTGCAGGTTTGATTCCTGGTGGGGGCGCATATGGGAGGCAACCACTCAATATTTCTCTACCTTTCTCAAGTCAATTTTTTAAAAAGTTATTATTTACTGTTTGGTATTTACAAAAAAGCATATGTAGCATCCTTGTAATTATGAAACAACTTTTAAAATGTGAAGTTACCCTGCAATTTGTAGACCAGAACATTAAACTGTAATTTTGAAGCCCCTGTGTGCTCTCCCCAGATGCCCTTCCTACCCCAAGGTTACTATTGTGCTTATTCTTATGCTTTAAAAAAAAAGTTTCCCAGATACACATGGACCCTAAACAATATATTTTGGTTTTACATATTCTTGAGCTTTACGAAAATGGTGTCTTTTCCCCCAGTGAGTCTCCGATTTTCGCCAGGTGACTGTCCCCGCGGTGCACTTGTCCGTGCTGCGGTGTGCCATCCCAGTGCGAGTGTGCTGCAGCTCAGCCATTCTCTGTTTTAACCAGGGAGCCAGCTTTTGCTTGTTTCTCTCATCATACCTCTGTCTTCTGCTTTATTAATTTCTGCTCTTAATTATCGTCTTCGTTCTCCTTGTTGGGGCTACTGCAATATCCATTGCTTTCCCCATCTAAGTTGGATGCTTAGCTCATGAATTTTCAGCCTTTCTTCGTTTCTAACATAAACGAAGTTCAGGGTTTCCCTTTAAGTGCTGTCGCTGCATCCCACAGCTTCCTTGATATCCTTGTTACTGTTCAGCTTTCCATGTTTTCTAATTGCCATTATGATTTCTTCTTTGCCCTGAGTTTTACGTGGGTGTGTTTTAAAATTTCCAAGTGTGAGGATAAATTCCTTTTTTGTTTTGGTTAAGGATTTACAACAGTTCCATTGTGGGCAGTTAACTAAGTCTATGTGGTGCCAGTTTTTAAATATATATTGGAACTTGATTTAATGGGCTAGTTCATGGTGAATTTGTGTTTCATGTGTACATAGAAGTAATGGGCATTTTTTATCACTTTTTGTGACTCACTGATGAGAGTCAGTTTTCCTCTGCAAGACTTTAAACCCGAGGGCAGATGCTGTGCTGTTTTGTTAGGTGTCTGGCACACAATAGGGATCATTCTCTTCGCCCTTCCACATCCACCTTCCCTGCTCCACCCAGCTCTGTGTCCAACCAACGTATCTGTGGACCACGTCTTTTGCTCTGGGCCTTCCATTTAGTTTCAGCTGCCTTAGTAGGAGTCTGGACAGTGGTTAGGAAAGAGAGATCGGGGAATTCTTTACACTAGCTCACTTCCAGCTGGACTGGGTTGGCACAGCTGCCTTCTCCCTCAGGGTAACAGCTCCTGTCTGGCTCTCTCCTATAGCCACAGCTCTCACTCACAGGTTCCACTGACTGCTCTTCCCTTCACCCCGTCAAAGCCAAGCAGCTTCCCACTGCTACTCCACTGCTACTAGTCCTAGGATGTTTTGTTGGTTTGCCCATAGCCCTTGGATTGATTGATTGACTGATTTTAGATAGAGAGAGGAAGGAGGAAGGGAGAGGGGAACATGAATTTGTTGTTCTACTTATTTATACACTCATTGGTTGATTGTTGTATGTGCCCTGACCAGGGATTGAACCCACAACCTTGGGGTATCAGGATGATGCTCTAACCAACTGAGCTACACAGCCAGGGCACATCTTTTAAATAGCCCCTTCATTAAACTTTCTAGTTCCCCTTTTTGAGTATGCCATCTCTGTCCTGTCAGGACCATGAATGATACAGCAGGATAATGAATATTCAGTAAGCTATGTGAAAACATGCACATATTTGCGCAGAGCAAGAGAGAAACTTGATGTTCAGGGAACTGAGAGTTCAATGATGCTGAAGAATAGAGGCAATGAGGCCCTGGGGAGAAATAAGACTAGAAAGATCAGCAGGGACCAGATCATGATGGACCTTGTAGGCCATGTGTCATGTTCCTATAGCTCTAGCTCTCTGAGAGACATTAGTATGCGAGAAGTTTATTAGGGAGACCTCTAGACCTCTTAAGGATCAACACCTTAGGTGGGTGAAGGAATCATGAATGAGCAGATGTCAATTTGAAGAGTAATGAGCCCTGGCTAGTGCGGCTCAGTGGATTGAGTGCTAGCCTCTGAACCAAAGGGAAGATTAGTTCGATTCCCAGTTAGGGCACATACCTGTGTTGAGAGCCAGGTCCCCAGTAGGGGGCGTGCGAGAGGCAACCACACATTGATGTTTCCCTCTCTCCCTTCCTTCCCCTCTGTCTAAAAAGAAACAAAATCTTTAAAAAAAAATTTTTTTAATGAACAATGAAGTTGCAAAGTAGGCCTCAGCTGATCCCATGGGGAACTGTGGGCCTGAGGTAATTTCAAAATTGTCCCATTTTGAGGCTTCAGGGAAGAAGTCCAAGGTCTCTGCCATTTTAATTGTTGCACCACATTCAGGAGATGGCACAGCCCATGTCTTTGGCCCAAGGCTGTAGCCAAAGCTGGCAGATCTTGGTGCCTGTGTCCTTCAACCCCAGAGTCAAGAGCAAATAAAAGGTCCATGCATAATTTTCATGACATCTGCCACCACAGATAAGCAAAAAATTCTCACATAATAACCCTAATTATGCAGCAGCCCTTTCAGTAATCTTTTAAAATCGTTGAGCAGGTCCCAAGTTTGTGATCACCAATATAGAAAAATGTACATATCTAAGTAATAAGACTAAGTAATGTTTTAAGTAAACTCACAATTGTGTTGGGCTGAGTTCATTGCCATCCTGGGCTGCAGGTTGGACACCCCGTAAGCATCCCACTTAAGTTCCTCTCTCACAGCAGAGGACACTGAGAGTCAGAGAGGAAAGGACATCTCAGCTGGTGGGAGGCAAGGACAAGACTGACTAACCTTGTCCCGATTCCCAGGCCAGTTTTCCTTTCTTAATTATGGCTCCCACGGGCCTCTTGAGTTGAACAGGAGGCTGGCAAATGGGCTCCTTCATCTCTTCCAGCCATGGGGTCTGGCAGAGTCTCATGTATGGAACCTCCATCCAATTCAGGTGCTATGGAGGAGTCTGTGGCAGCTGATGCCATCAACCAAATGGCCCTGGGATGCAAGAATAGCATTGGAAGAGCTTGCTGAAGCAGAAGCTGGGGTGAGGGTTGCAGGCCAGGGCAGGAGAAGGGCAAGGCAGCCTGAGGAAGGGGTGAAGACCAGCTGGGCACAGGGTTCCCCTGAGGTTTGACTTTGATGATTTGCTGTATTTCAGTGACTACACCCATGGAGGTTTGGCTGCAAGAAGCAGAAGCCACTGTAATAGGGGACTTGTTAAAAGAAAAAAGTTCAAGGACAGTTGTTTAAAATGGCCGATCGCGGTATTAGGACCAGTGCAGTGGGATTTTACAGTGGGGAGAGAGACGGGGCTCAACTCTGAATACAGTTTGGGCAGTGGGGAGCCACGGAGCAGGGTGGGGGCCATGGATGGAAAATTACTAAAAGGAAACAAGGGGATAAGAAGGATTCTGGCTAAAGCAACCTAACAGGATTCTTGGTGAAGACAGGGGTGGTGGTAGAGGAGGAAACTGATCACATATTGAAGGGTGTTGGGGAGGGGGGCGTTTCTGGTTATACTGAGTTCAGCAGGAGTTTTGATAAAACCAGATTTTACAGGAAACATGCAGATGAGCCTGGGAAAAGGTTCAAGCAAAGAATCTTTGTCAGGCCCCATTCAGGTAGATTTGAAGATTGTTGTAACTGTTGGGGATGGCAGGGTCCCTGGGGAGACCTCTGTCCCTCTCTGTGGGCTGGTGTCATTGCCAAGTTCTTGAGGCTGAAGAGAAGTCCCCTGTGAGGGGGAAATGGAACCTTCTCCTCAGTGCCCCCACCCCCACCCCAATAGATGTCAGTTCATTTATAGAGAACATGGACATGAATGAAAAGGTGAAGCAGAGCTGCAGGAAGCCAGCACAGCAGAAGAGAACTGAGGTGGGGGCAGAGGGCAGTATGGAGGGGAAAGGGGCATTGCTGCCCCATCGTCCTCAGTGGAGACCCTGGAGCAAGTCTTCTCACATCTAGGTAAGTGGAGGGGAGCAGGAACTGCAGAAAGAGCTGAAAAGGGCCTGCAGGTGAGAACAGCTGCAAGACGACGCAAGAAGGTGAGGGACAGTGTCAAGGCTGGATGCGACACTGGGCATTGATAGCGGCACTGGGAGCCGGACACTTTGAAACTGCTACAAATGTCCAAGGGCTGGGTTTTGTGTGGACACAGTTTTCAATTTCTTTGGCTAAAAACCAAGGAGCATGATTACTGGTTTGTATGATAATACGTTTAGTTTTGTTAAGAAACCACCAAACTGCCTTCCAAAGTGACTATCTTTTTCATTCTCACCAGCAGTGAGTGAGTTCCTGTTCTACATCTCATCAGTGTTGATGTTGTCAGTCTTCTGGATTTTGATGGCATCTCTTGTTTTAAATTGCGTTTCCCTGATGACACATGATGTGGAACATCTTTTCATATCTTTACTTGCCATCTGTCTATTTCTTTGGCGAGGTGTCTTCGGATATTTTGCCCATTTTAAAATCAGGTTGTTCATTTCCTTATTGTTGACTTTTAAGAGTTCTTTGTCTATTTTGGATCATAGTCCTTTATCAGACATGTCTTTTGCAAATATTTCCTCCCAGTCTGTGGCTTGTCCTTTTCATTCTCTTGATAGTGGCTCTCACAGAGCAGAAAATTTTAATTTTGATGCAGACCAGTTTATCCATTCTTTCTTTCAAGGATCACACCTTTGGTGTTGTATTTAAAAGTGATCACCATACCTGAGATCATCTAGAGTTCCTCCTCTGTTATCTTGTAGGAATTTTATAGTTTTGCATTTTACAATTCTGTGTTCCATTTTTAGTTAATTTTTGTGAAGGGTATAAGTTCTGTATCTAGATTTATTTATTTTTCGCATGTGGATGTCCAGTTTTTCCAGCACCATTTGTTGAAAAGACTATCTTTTCTTCATTGTATTGCCTTTGCTCCTTTGTCAAAGATCAGTTGACTGTGTTTATATAGTCTATGTGTTCTTTCGCCAATACCACACTGTCTTAATTAGTGTAGCTTTACAGTAATCTTGATGTCAGGTACTGTCAGTCATCTGACTTTGTTCTGTTCCTTCAATATTAGGTCAGCTATTGTCTCCCCATATCAGCTTCAGAATCAACTTGTGACACCCACACAATGACCGGCAGGGGTTTTGGCTGGGAACACCCTGAAGCCACAGCACTAATTGGGAAGGACTGGCATCCTGACAACACTGACCCTCCCCCCGCTCACCATGGGAGAGCTCTCCACTTCCATAGTTCCACATTGATTTCTCTCACCAGAGTTTGTATTTTCCTCATATAGATCTTACACATATTTTGTTAGATTTATACCTACATTTTTCATTTTAGGGTGTGTTTTAGCATTGTGTTTTTTTAATCCTGACCTGTGATTTCTTCTTTGACCCATGTGTCACTTAGAAGTGTGTTGTTTAATTTTGGAATTTTCCAGCTATCTTTCTGTTACTGATTCCTAGTTTAATTCCTAGTTGTGGTCTGAAAGCAGACATTGTATGATTTCTATTCTTTTAAATTTGTTAAGGTGTGTTTTATGGCCCAGAGATGGTCTGTCTTGGTGAATGGTCCATGCAAACTTAAGAAGAACACGTATTCTGCTGTTGTTGGATGAAGTAGTCTATAGAAGCACATTATACCCAGTTGATTGGTGGTGTTACTGAGTTCAGCTGTGTCCTTACTGATTCTCTGCCTGCTGGATCTGTCCATTTCTGCGAAGGAGGTGTTGAAGTCTCCTACTTAATAGTGGATTCTCCTATTTCTCCTTGTAGTCTATCAGTTTTTGCCTTCTATATTTTTACTGTCTGTTATTAGGTACATACACATTAAAGATGTTATTCTTGGAGAATCGACCCCTTTGTCATTGTGAAATGCCCTGGTAAGTCCTTGCTCTGACTGAAAGTAATATAGCTACTCTGGCTTTCTTTGATTAGTATTAGCATAGTACATCTTTCTCTATCCATTTAATTTCTAAGTAATATGTGTTCTTATATTTAAATTGGGTTTCTTATAGACAACATATAGTTATCTTTTTTTTAATGTTTGAACCTCACCTGAGGACATGCTTATTGATTTTTAGACAGAGGGGAAGGGAGGAAGAGAGAGGAGGGAAACTCTTAATGTGAAAGAGAAACATCTATCTGTTGCTTCTCACATGCGCCCCAACTGGGGACTGAACATGCAACCTAGGCATGTGCCCACACTGGGAATCAAACCCACAGCCTTTTTTTGTTTTGCTTTTGTTTTATTATTTTTTAATGGAAAATTCTCAAAACAATTTGCCACAAGGTTTGAAAAGCTTGTTAGGTACTCTGAAATATGCATCTTGCCTCACAAGGTGGCTCCTTTTGGGGGAGTAGGCATCCTGGAGGTGTGCAGGATCGGATTCTTGCATAACCAGGATGCTTCTCAAGTCTGGGGGAGGAGGCTCCCTGTGTCTGCCCAAGGCTGGCCCTGCAGGGGAGGCCCACACTCCCTCAGGAGAAGCAGTTGGAGGGTGAATCAGTGCCTTGAGGCTCAAAATGATTTCCAAATAAAGCCTGAAAGAAGTGAGCATCCTTGTCAGCAGGCTGGGTCCAGACGGACACCGAGGTGGAAAATGATGAGCTCAACTTCTTCACTGCATAAGCAATGGGGCTGGGCAGTGCAGTCCACCTGGTGTTGGGAGCTGCCAGCTCATGGGGCCAAGGACCAGGGAAGGTCAACCAGGGTAGCACTCCCAAGGGGCCATGTCCACGCTCTGGTGCTGTTTCCAGGTACATGGTTTCTTCTGTTATTCCACAGTCACCTTCTGAGACCATCAGAGCTCCTGGCCCACACATGGAGACCTGCCAATAATGATGGTGAGATGGTGAGGGCGGCAGTGGCCGGCCAGGACAGGCAATTGTAGTTGCTGAGCGGGGCTGGCAGCATTCCTCTGCCCCTTGTTGTGGTCTTTTTTCTCATTTTTATAAAAACCTGGGTAGTGAGCAAGCATGCACCTTGCTTGGGTGCGTTGGAAGTCACAGCTGCTTCTGGCTTGGGGACTCAAATTAGAAAGATTTTAATTAGTCATCTTGCTGCCAGTGCCTCTTTTATTTTTATTTTAATTGTTGTTCAAATACAGTTTTCTGTCTTTTACTCCCAACCCACCCCCCTCAAGCCCACAACCTTTCATTTTATGGGATGGGATGATGCTCCAACCGAGCCACATGAGCCAGGGCAGTTGAGTCTTGCTTCAAATCACTCTGACAATATTTGTCTTTCAATTGGTGTATTTATTTATATTTTTAAAAGATTTTACTTATTTTTAGAAAGGGGCAAGGGAGGGAGATAGAGAGGGAGAGAAACATTGATGTGTGAGAGATACATAGATTAGTTGCCTCTTGCGCACCCCTAACTGGGGACCTGGCCCACAACCCACGCATATGCCCTGACTGGGAATCGAACCAGCGACTTTTCAGTTCACAGGCCAGCACTCAGTCCACTGAGACATACCAGCCAGGGCAATTGGTGTATTTAGATTGACTTTTAAAGTGATTAGTGATAGTTGGATTAATATATACCATATTTATTATTGTTTTCTATTTGTTGCTTTTTGTTTGTTCCTATTTTTGTCTTCCACTTTTTTTTTTTGCCTCATGTGGTATTAATATTCTGTTTCCTCTCCTTTTTAAGAATATCGACTATACTTTTTCTTAAAAAGTGTTCTTAGGGGTTGTCCTAGAGTTTGCAATGTACACTTACAACTAATCCAAGTCCACCTTCAAATAACATTGTAGTTCTTCACAACTAGTGCAAATACCTTATAATAGCAAAATAATCTTAATTCCTCCCTCTCATGCTTTATATCATTGCTGTCATTCACTTCACTTATACATAAGAATATGTATGTATATATAATAAATTGTCACTATTACGTTGAACAGACTGTTTTGTTAGATCGATTAAGAATAAGACAATTAAAACTTTTTCTTTAACTTTAGTTATTCCTTTTCTGATGCTCTTCCTTTCTCTATGTATATCTGAGTTGCCAACCTATGTTATTTTCCTTCTGTCTGAAAAACTTCTTTTAACATTTCTTGACAGACAGGTCTACTGACAACACACGTTCCCTCATTTTTTGTTTGAGAAAGTCTTTATTTCTCCTTCACTTTTGAAGGATAATTTTGCAGTGCAGAGAATTCTAGCTTGGTGGGGTTTTTCCTCAAATACTTTAAATATTTCACTCTTTTGGGGGTGGGGTAGGAATTTATCCTCTTTGGTGTCCTCTGAGCTGCCTGGATCTCTGATTTAGTGTGTGACATTAATTTAGGGAATTTCTCAGCCATCACTTCTCCAAATACTTCTGTTCCTTTCTCTTCCTTTCTTTCTGATATTTCCATTACCTGTATTTTACACCTTTTTCAGATGTCCACAGTTCTTGGGTATTACATTCTGAGTTTTTCAGTCTCTTCTCTCTTTGCTGTTCAGTTTTAGATGTTTCTATTGACATATCGTCAAGCTCAGAGTTCCTTTGCTCAGTTGCAACCAGCCCACTAATAAGCCAGGGGAGTCAAACTAATTTTCACTGGGGGGGTCACACCAGTCTCTTGGTTGCCTTCAAAGGGCCAAATGTAATTTTAGGGCTGTATAAATGTAACTTCTTAACAGTGAAGCAAGAGCTCAGCACTGCCACCAGGTAGAAACAGGGTGCCAGACCGGATAAAACAAGGTGGAGGCTGGATTCGGCCCCCGGGCCTTGTGTTTGCCACCTGTGCAATAAGCCCATCAAAGGAATTCTTTATTTCTGTTACTGTGTTTTTGATCTCTACCATTTTCTTCTTTCTCAGAATTTCCATTTCTTGGCTTACTGTGCCCATCTGTTCTTGCATGCTGTCTACTTTACCCACTAGAGCTTTTAGTGTGATAATTATAGTTACTTCAAATTCCCTGTGTGATAATTCTGATATCCCTGCCATAACTAGGTCTGGTTCTGATGGTTTCTGTCTCTTCAAACTTTTTTTTTCCTTTTAGTACACCTTGTCAGTTTTTCTTGGTAGCTGGACATGCTGTACTTGGCAAAAGGAACTGCAGTAAATAGGCCTTAGTAATCTGGTGGTGAGGCCTCAGGGGAGGGGAAGCATTCTTGAGTCCTATGTTTATGGCTCAGTCTTTTAGTGGGCTGTGTCTCTGGACGGTGAACTTTGCAAGAGCGTCTCATTTCCTTCCCTCCCCTTCCCTCTTTACTATGCCCCGTGACAAGATGGCTAGATTGGGATCCAGTTGGATAATTCCATCCTCCCACGTGGAAAGCTAGAGTCAGTTGGAGTTAGGGATTTCCCTCCTACCAGGTTGGTTAGGCAATAAAACCCCCAACAGCTTAGGTTTTGATAAAATAATTTCTCTCAGGGGCAAGCTTTAAGAACAGAATGTTCTAGAATATTTCAAAATGGTTCCTTTCCCTGCCCCCTGGTGGAAGCACAAGGGGATTTTTCTCCCATATTCACTGAGAGAACTGGTTTAGCTCCTGGGGGTAAAACTCAAAAGTGTAATGGCACCCTTATGACTGGGTCCTCCGCCCCCCGCCGAGCTTTTAACACAGACTTGTTCATGCTGAGCCTCCAGCAGTTCGTCCATTACAATTCAGGTTCCCATACCTTGATACTGATTCCTGCAGAGGTTTCTGCTCAGGGGTTTCTGCTTTGGTAAGCTGCGATTCTCTGTCTCTCCAGTTCTGGGGGCAGTGGTTTGCCCTGTGACCTCCCTTCTCTGATGAATCTACAGCCATGCACTGCATAATGGTGTTTGGGTCAAGAATGGACTGCATGTACAAATAAATCATAAGCAAAAGTTTGTTTGCAATGTTGAAAGAAGAGGGTGGACACAGCTACCTGATTTTTACCTAGAGAAAGTCCCAACTGAGCTAATTAGGGAGGATTTGTAAAAGTCTTTTTTTTTTTTTTTTTAAAGATTTTATTTATTTATTTTTAGAGAGGGGAAGGGAAGGAGAAGGAGAGAGAGAGAAACATCAATGTGTGGTTGCCTCTCATGTGGTCCCCACTGGGGACCTGGCCCGCAACCCAGGCATGTGCCCTGACTGGGAATCGAACCTGCGATGCTTTGGTTCGCAGCCCGTGCTCAATCCACTGAGCTACGCCAGCCAGGG
>JAPYXV010002253.1:0-13296 GCA_028533065.1 Trachops cirrhosus
ATGGAGACTATTTTCAACTCACTGGTTGTCGGACTGCCCGGCACTTCAATTTTTTGTTATTTCTGGTTGTTATTTTGTTTCTATATCATTGTTGTCCATATCTTGGTTGTGCGAGGGGGCACAGTGCGTCCACCTATGCCTCCATCTTGGCCGGAAGTCCACACACTTACATTTCTCTCCCTCTCTTCATCCCTTCCCGTCTTGAAAAATAAATAAATAAATAATATCTTTTAAAAAACTTGTATCAGAGAAATTTGTTTTCCATTGCCACTCAGTACACACATATACTACACACATACACATAATTAAGAGAGAAGTTTCACAAAATAATATTGAGTTGGATACAAACAGGTTCTGTTCTATTTTATTCTTTTCCATTTTTTCTTCCTGCCAATGGCAGCTCTCTGAAGCAGTTTCATGACACTTCCCATCCCAGCCAAATAAATTGTAGCCAATGTTAGAAAAACATGAGGGTCATGAATGTGTGATTTCCACTCCCTCTCCCTGGGTACTCTTTCCTCTTCTTGGTAGATAGCTTCTCTCCCTCTGGGTACTTCTCCTCCCCCATGCTAACTTTACTATACCTGTGTGGCTGCTGATCGTCAGCCCTCTGAGGCAAACTGAGCCAAAAAGTCTTGCCCAGAATTTATTTTAAAGTTCAGCCAGCAAAGGGAAGCTTTGTTCCTGTCTGGTAACAGCCTTTAAGAATGGAATCAGCTCTGGCTGGTGTGGCTCAGTGGCTGAGTGCCAGGCTGTGAACCAAAGGGCCACGGGTTCAATTCCTAGTCAGGGCACATGCCTGGGTTGCCGGCCAGGTCCCCAGTAGAGGGTGCGTGAGAGGCAACCACACATTGATGTTTCTTTCCTTCTCTTTCTCCCTCCCTTCCCCTCTCTAAAAATAAACAAATAAAATCTTAATAAATAAATACAAATGAAAAAAGAATGGAATCATATGGATGTGTCTGGCTTTTGTCAGTAAATTCACAAGACTTATCTATGTTTTTGTGCACTTGTAGTTCGTCTGTTCTCATTGCTATATAGTATTCCATTATAGGAAGATTTCCAGTGTATTTATTTATCTGTTCTGCTGTTGCTAGCTGTTTGGTGAGTTTCCAGTTTTAACAATGAACAGAGCGATCCTGGTCATTCTTATGCCTTCTTTTGGTTGTGTAGACGTATTCCTATCGTGCACATTCCTAGGAGCGGAACTGCTGGTCCTGTAACTGTCTTTTGTAGCCACTCAGGTTTCTCCCTCTCCTTGTTAGCCTGGAATCTCCTTGAAAACAGAGACTGTCTTATTCACCGTTATCTAACCCTTGTATTTGCACAGAAAGTGCACAGACTTCTTGGACCCTCCTGAAAATGCCCCTGCGCTGGCCCGTGCACCTTTCAGCTGGAGCAGGATACAGGAGGCCAGGCAGGCTCTGTTGCCCAGCCCATCTAGATTTATTAAGTGAAGGTGCAGTTGCAGCATCAAAATAATGCAAAATGTGTAATGTCTCGAGAACCAAAATTGCTTATGTCTTTTTCTTGTAAGATGCCCTCCAAGGGATGGTTGGGGACCTAAGTTCCTCCTCTGTAGGGGATCCATCATCTTTAACTTGCACCTCCGAGACATCGTGCTTGTCTGTGTGAAGCAGGCCGATTGTGAAAGGAGCACAGAGCAGACCAGAAGGCACAAGTATCACCTCTGCTGTCACCCATCAATGGGAACTCGTTCTGAGGCGGGTCTAAAAACACGAGACGTTGTAGTGCATGGGTTTCATGAATGAGAGAAACTAGTCTGGTGACCAGCTGGCCAGCTGGTGACACAGTGTCCTCTCTGGGGCTCCCAGAGCTTTCTCCTTCACCCTCGTCACAGAGCTCCCTACCTGTTCAGTCCGCCATCCTGCTCTGAGGAGTGAGCAAGTCTTGCTCGCAGACATTGTCACGGCTCCTCCGGACAGCTGTACTAGGCCACCCCAGTCTGTCTCTCTGCTCTATATTCCCTTACAGAAGCTTGGCACTGACATCTTTGTCTTATACTGGGGAAGATTTAGAAGATAGACACAGCCAGTTCTGCTGTAATGCAACATATGTGGTCTTGAAATTATGGCATGATTTCAAAGTTTCGTTTTAAAAATACCAGGTTTGTAGGGAAAATGGGTGAAGGGCATTGCACTTAAAATATGAAAAAACTTTGTAAGTGATCCAATAAGAACAAAGATAAAAACCTGGTAAAACTGTTAGCACAATGGTGCACAGGTGCAGCGGTCAGGATGTATATAAATAGTACAACATGCCTGCCGCTGTCCCTTGAAAAACCTGAAGTGGGCTTGGGGAAGGGGCATAGGCAAGGCTGTAGCTTGTATGTTACAGCAAAGGAAGGAGAATGACCTAAAATAAGAGGGGTGGTTTCACCGTGGCTGCTGTAGCTCAGTGGATTGAGCTCTGGCCTGAGAATTAAAGGGTTGTGGGTTCAATTCCAAGTCAGGGCACATGCCTGGGATGTGGGCCAGGTCCCCAGCAGGGGACTTGCAAGAGGCAACAGCACATTGATTGATGTTTCTCTCTCTTTCTCCCTGCTTCCATGCTCTAAAAATAAATAAAATATAAAAAAAAATAAGAGTGGTGCTTTCTAACACATGCTGTAAGACTGAGGGAGCTATAGATGTGGAGGGTGTGTGTGTACGTTTCGTGTATTCCTATGCAGTTTTCTGAGTTCATAGTACTTCTAGGTGAAATTTGCATCAGCACACAATAAATTGGCATTGTACTTAAATCGTTCCCCAACGTATCAATCGCATCCAGAGAAATTCACACTGACAAAACAAGTGCCAGAGCCAAGCTGGCCACACCAGGATGGTGCTGGCGCCCAAAAAGTGGTCTCTATCCATTGCAACAAAGTTCTGATTAGCATGTATCTGCTTATATGTGTATGATTTTGCAGAATGTTTTTGACCACCATTGTTCTCAAACCAGATAGCTTGCTTCTAGGTCATCAAAAATTTATTGTAGTTTGGAAGCTATTGTTGCTAGACTCTTATGCTCATTTCTTTCTGTTTCAGGTGTGTTCCTCTGTATTCTTTTCAGAGGGATGATTTCTTCTCATTCGTAATCAGCACAACTGAAACAATCTTAACTTTAATGCTTCCTCTGTGGCTTTTAGGCCCTTTTATCTACATGGAGACTTCTCTCTTTTTTATTAACAGTGCTTCAAGATACAATTAGCTTCTTTGAAAGGAAGGCAGAAGGGTATCACACTCTTTAGAATATCCATGTCCAAAATAAATGATAATTTCTAGTACAAAATAGGTCCATTTTATATTGCATTATTTTTATTGACTGTGCAATGATTTTCGGGGTCTAGAGTATAATGAAGAGTACCACCAATAGCAGGGCGCTTTGCATTGCTAGTCACCAATGATGTTATTAGAAATGTTAATATTAGAATATTAGTTTTCATAGCAGTATTGCTAACATTGTTACTAATATTAGTATTAATATTGTTACTTAGCTCTGAAATTTAAAAATTACTCATACTACTTTTTTTAAAGATTTTATTTATTTATTTTTAGAGAGGTGAAGGGAGGGAGAAAGAGAGGGAGAGAAACATCAATGTGTGGCTGCCTCTTGTGCGCCTGCAACTCAGGACCTGGCCTGCAACCGAGGCATGTGCCCTGACTGGGAATCGAACCGGTGGCCCTTTGGTTCGCAGACTGGACTCAATCCACTGAGCCACACCAGCCAGGGCCTCATACTACTTTTTATTTAGTAATTATTTTACTACTTCCAACCTAACCTAATGGTTGATTTACTCCGAACTGTTTCTTCCTCCTCATCTTCCTCCTCCTCCTCCTGCTGCTGCTGTCACCTCTGCTGCTTCTGCTACCACCACCACCTAAACTGGATGGGGGGGTTACTATGTCCCAGAGCCTCTCAGCAGCTTCACAAAAACCTAGGCGGGAAGGGCCTATTGTCAGTCCCATCCTGCTGAGGAGGACACTGGGGGTCAGAGAGGACAAGGAACAAACTGATTCGGGCCAAGTTGGGAGCTGACCTTGGCTCCACAGATCCTACTTGTAAGCACCGTGTGCACTGCAGAGATTACGGCCGCTTTGCTGTGCTGTTGTCATTTCTTTTGCTAGGATCAAGTGGAGCTGCTTTTTAAAACAATACTACTATCTTAGTGCAAAGAGATTTTTCTTTCTTTTTGTAAGATTTTATTTACTTTTTACTTTAGAGAGAGGGGAAGGGAGGGAGATTGAGAGGGAGAGGAACATTAGTGTGTGGTTGCCTCTCACATGCCCCCACCTGGGGACCGGGTCCCGCAACCCAGGCACTGTGCCCTGGCTGAGAATCGAACCGCCCACCACTCGTTTCTCAGGCAGCACTTAAGCCAATGAGCCACACCAGCCAGGGTGAGAATTTCTGTATTCTTTGATGTATTTTACATATCTCCAGAGCTATAGAATCCAACACTAATGATTTCATTTTCAACAATGTTTGTATTAATGGCAGTGGTTTCTTCCCTCTCTTTGAAAGAATGATTTTTATCATTACTCCCGAAGGAAATAGAGCAATTAGGCACTCCAAAAATTGTGAGTAACCTTCTTTCTAGATAACCACCCCATTAGGTATTCCCGTCTTTCTTTTGAGTCTATACTGCTTTTGTACATTTTGTTTCTGAATTAAATGAATGCAATCTACCCAAAAGGACAATAGTGGTCATGAGATGTCAGAGAATATAAAGAAGTCTCCATTGTGGAAATTACAGGTGAAACTAGTTATTTTCCTCCTGAAACAATTGTTGGAGGGTCTGATTATGAATTCCCAGGGTTGTACATCTAATTAACTCTAGTGGGGGGGACAGGTTTCTCATATTAACAATGTTTATCCAGTTGGGAACAATGTAGAACTCAGAATTAATTTTGTGGTGTTGTGTGGTCGATTTTGGGCACCTCCATCTCAAGACCAAGAAACTTGGTGGTGGTTTCTAAGAACAAGATAAAGATCCTCGTGGGAATAGAGACCGAAGTGAATGTAGTGCCTTCTCCCTGGAGCAGGTGTGGTTTTGCGCGGCATGTTAGGAAAACCAGACTGCCCACTTGGAATGCAATAGTAAATTGAATCTAGACTGTCCTATAAGCAGATGCATTTTTTTTGGATGACTTACTTCCTGTTTATCATTTTCGATGACATTTACATTTAGTGCCATTTTGACTAAGGACCACGAGTGCCAGGGAAGGGTGTTCTGTGTAACAGTGAATCACAGTGGTGATACTGTGTTTTGGGATTCACTGCCCACTACAGGCACCCTGACAGCAGATCTGGGAGTCAGTCCCAGGCAAACCAGTGACATCTCCTTCTCTTCTGCCCCTAGCATGTCCCCTTCCCTGTGGCGAACATGGCCTTGTTAGGTCAGAGCCATTCCTTCTTGACCCGACACATGATCTGCTTATGTGTTAAAACAGTAAAATTTGATAGGCTTCTTTCCCCTCCAATTTTAAATGTTATGATGAGCTATGGATCTTATCTGGCTACAGCCTTCACCTTTATAAATTTCTCCACTATTGAAATGTCCGGATTCATTGTTTAAGTAAAAAGTTTCCTTCATCTTGTGATTTTCTCACTGGTAACATCTTTTGATGCCTCCTCTTTAGGTCACATCCTGAAAGGTGAAGGAAGGAGAGAAGAGAGGGCTCAGTTTTTTGTGCACGGGTAAAAATGAAGTACCTGGTTGTTAGAAAATCGTTTCCAGTGATAAATGGAGCCATTAGGTTCTAATTAAGGACTCGAAGCTACCAAGTGCATGGGTGGCCTGCAACAGAGATATCCAGGGTCTAATATTTGTTGGCGATATTTCCCCAGGACTTTGGGCAAGATAAACTATTATAATTATTCCTTCTCCTTCTTCAGAGTGGTGTTTCTTCCCTTGTTTCCTACGCTTTGGGTGCAACATTATTACTATTATTATTTTTGCTTATACGCTCATTATTATTTGATCATTCTTTGTCATAATTTTTCACAATTGGATTTATTGTTTCCACTGCATTTAGAAAAAAATTTTTATATTCATTGGTTTTAGGGAGAAAGAGAGAGAGAAAGAGAGAGAAATATCAATTTGTTGTCCAATTATTTATACATTCATTGGTTGATTTTTGTATGTGCCCTGACTGGGGAATCCAGCCTGCAACCTTGGCACATCGAGCTGATGCTCTAACCAACTGAGCTACCCAGCCAGGCCCTAAATTATATATATAATATATATAATATAATATAAATTGTATAAATTATATAATATAATATAAATTGATATATATATCAATTTTTTTTACTTAGGCAAACAAAACACTTGTTCAAAAACATTATCAGTTGTATTATACCACTATTTCCTAAGCAACCACTAAATGTTGATGGGCACATACAGAAGACATAGGCCTTGCCTTTCATGACTTTTTAGCAGCTTTACAGCAGTGAGAATGCAAGGTAGTACTTCAAGGTAATTACAATAATAATAAAATGAATTATCGGGGGTCTCAACATTTGGCTCGTAAGAGCCATTTTTACAATCTCACGTGATCTGTTCTCCCTTGCAGAAGTGGTTTTGTGCATGGAGTGTTGCCCTCTGTTGCACAGAAGCTGATAGGATGGTGGATTCCTAAAGGGAGAGGGAATGAATATCAAGTGGTACCTTCTGAGGTCTGGAAGAACTCCCAGACGTTTAAACACTTCGTACTGGATTCACGGATGGCAATTGTTCCTGTGGCCAATGGAATGGCTCGGAGATGCTTGTGAAGTGTTTCAAGGTGGGGGCTGGGGCACTTGCTTTTTCTGGGAAGATAAATCCTAATGGACTTTTTAGCTAAAACACTTTTGTCCAACAGCCATTGTGATCAACGTGTACTGGATCAGCAAAGGTAACTTTATTTAATATTTTCAAAAATCTTTTAAAGCGAACAAGTGAGTTTCCCGGGAATAAATAGAACACATAATCTCTGATGAGTGATAATGTTTTTTGAGTAGGTCCGTGGTTCTCAATGTAAGCAGGGAGAGCTATGGTGCCTGAGGGCGACCTTCAGCAGTATCCGCAGACATCATTTTTGTTTGTCACAATGAGAGTAGAGGGGGTGCTCTTCTAGTATCAAGTGGATAAAGACCAGGGATGCTGTTAAATATTCGGTAATGCCTGGGACAGCTCCCTGCTGTCCCAACAAGGAGTGATCTGGCCCAGGTACTAGCACTGCTGGTTAAGAAACACTGTTCTAAAGGTTTAGAGGAGGCAGAGCCCTCAGATTAAGATGCCTGGAACCCAGCACAAGTGTGTAGAGTGAAACACGCCCACATACCTCCCCCACTCCTTTGTAATTTCACTGAACTGGGATAGTGAAAACTAATCTTGACTAAATTAAACCACTGCTACTTTGGTGTTGTTTTGTTGTCACAAATAGCCTCTCCTGCTAATAGACATTGAAAGCCAGATTGAAAGAATATGTTTTAAACCTGCACCGTGGTCAGAATGGCGTATACATGCAACTTGGGTGATACACAATCTTGTTGTGATGTCATCAAAGCAAAACAGTAAGAGATTAAAATTCAGAAAGCTTTTTATTTTTTAAAGATTTCATTTATTTATTTTTTAGAGAGAGGAGAAAGGAGGGAGAAAGAGAGGGAGAGAAACATCAACGAGTATGGTTGCCTCTCCCACGCCACTTACCGGGGACCTGGCCCGCAACCCAGGCATGTACCCTGACTGGGAATCAAACCAGTGACCCTTTGGTTTGCAGGCCTGCTCTCAATCCACTGAGCCACACTTGTCAAGGCTCAACTCTAGAAAGGTTTTTAAATGCTCATGAAACAGAGTAAAGAGATTTTTTTCAGAGAATAAGGAAATGTAACTTTTTGAAAGTTATTTTGCAACCTTTTGACAATTTTAGAAGGTAAAGACATTGATTCTTTATTACCTTACTTGACTTCAAAGTGTTTCTTTCATCTTCTTTGACAAAGCATATCCCTAATACAACTATTAAATTTGTTATTCATGATGAGCCTCACATTTTGACTCATGTGGAGATAGCTTTGTATTGCTGCTAGACCAGAACATTAGAAGAGAGAGTAACAAAGAGGCTAGATGTGTGAGAAGAAGATTGCTTAATAAGTAGTGATTAGCGAAATCTCTAAGAAAGGGGAGACACTTTGTGTGTATGACTCCTCTAAACAGTAAGAAAAGAGGTGGTGGGAAACAAAGATGTTGGGGTTTCCCCTCAACTTGGCAACAACTGGTATCTGGAGAAAGTTCATCAGCTGCTAAACCTCTTTTTTATGTGTACCACTAGGAAGTTTAGATGTAATGTTTTAGGGATCCAAGATGGCAGTGGAGTAAGTGGAAGTCGCAGTCACCTCCTCTCAGGACAAAACCAGAATTACTGTTAAATTATAGAGCAATCAACTTGAATAACCAACTGAAGACTATCCAAACAGAAGTCTTATAACTAAGTATTTACAGAGGAAGCCACATTGAGACTGATAGGAAGGGCGGAGACTCAAAAAGGGCTAGCCCCGCACCTGCATGCGGCAGCTGAGAATTTGGAGAGATATCTCAACTGCAGAGGTTTCCCCTGAGGAGTGTGGGGTCTGGATCTCATGCCAGGCTCCCCAGCCCGGGACACCAAAGCCAGGAAGAAGACCCCACATGACATCTGGTTGTGAAAATTAGCAGAGATTCTGTCATTTGGAGAAAGATAGGAGTCAGCTAGAAATCCAGGCACCCTCTTAAAAGGTCAACGCCCAAAATCCCATTTGAGTTCACTCACCCCGGGCTCCCATGGAAGGAGGGCAGGTCAGACGGTTGTATGGCTTCTGGGAGAAGGCTAAAGGGACAGCCACTAGAGATCCCTGTGCCGAGTCCTTCAGTAACACTGCTCACAGATGCCATCTTTCCATGGTCAAACACTCCCTTCCATATGACATCAGCCTAAGGAAATGCACTAGCCTCACAGCCGCAAGGCCCTGTAGCTCTGCCCTTCCTAGGTTATGCCCTATGGAGCAGTGTGCTGACTACTAACAACCCGGACTGGCGGTTCAGACTTTCCTGGAGGGCTCTTAAAGAGGGCTGGGTGGACTCAGGGTGTCACAGGGGATGAAATTTAGACTGGGAAAACAGGAAGTGCCTTATGTAAAAAATTTACAAGGAAAAATCTGAGCTAATAGCCCTGGCTGGTACGACTCAGAGGATTGAGTGCCAGCCTGTGAACCAAAGTGTTGCCAGTTCAATTCCCAGTCAGGTCACATGCCTGGGTTGTGGGCCAGATCCCCAGTATGCACCCCAGTATGCACCCCAGGGGGTGCATGAGAGGCAACCACGGATTAATGTTTCCTCCCCCTCCTTCTCCCTCCTTTCCCCTCTCTAAAAATAAATAAATGTTTTTAAAAATCTAAGGTAACATTTGTAAGCTTTGATACCTGTTATGCTTTTTATTCTGTCCTCCCACTCACAGAGAAATTTTCAAAGCTCTACTACAGCAAAGATATATATCTGTATATTTATATAAATATATGTATACTTATATTACTTATATATTTATGTCTACATACATACATAGCTAGAAAACTAGAAGGTAGCATGAAGGAATAAATTGCAAATCAAGGGGCTAAAAAATAAAAGGCAATATGATTCTTAGATTTATTTAGTGCTATTTTGTTTCATTTTCACAAGAGACACTGAGATCACAGAGAACATTAATCCCCCAAACCTCTGTTCCCCACCAGAGTAATGTGCTTTCCCCACACTGGAAGTTTAAATGCAATTAGTCATGGAACTATGATTGTTGTTTGTATTTCCAAACTCCAAGTAAAGGATTGATAACTACCTTTCCTAACTAAAACTTCAGAAGTAACTCTTGCCTTCATTATTCTTCTAAAATGTTCAAATGATCTGTCTTTTCAACTGGCCTGCAACCAGGTTAATGGGCTGAATGTCTTTTTTATAAAGATTTTACTTATTTATTTTTAGAGAGAGGGAAAGGGAGGGAAAGAAACATCAGTGTATGGTTGCCTCTCGTGCACCCCCTACCGGGGACCCGCCTGCAATCCAGGCATGTGCCCGACTGGGAATCGAACTGTGAGCCAGCGCTCAATGTACTGAGCCACACCAGCCAGGGTTATTGTTTCTTTAAGAACACCTAATTGTACTTATATGTGTTTTATACATATGTGAATATATGTACTTATATTCAGGACTGGGCTGAATATCTTTACCATCCATCTGCTACTATACAAATAGAAATCCTACATTTAGCTTGAAGGGAGTGTCACAGATTTATCCCCACCCCATCCCCGATTGTTTTGTCATTCCGTCTCCTAGCAACTGGTTACCCAGCAAGAGAATTCCAAATCTAGAACGCAGCAGTTGGTCCCTGGCTTCATTCAGTCTTCAAGCTGCGCCGAGGCAGAAGCAGGAGTTCTCGCTCCAGACCGGGTTGGCCTGTGTGGGTGTTCAGCCGGTTTTCTCCATCGCTGGTTTTCTCCATCGTGGCAGAAGACGTTCCCGATGAACTTTCTTTATGGAGAATATGGACAATGTCCTTGATGGGCAAGGCCCTTCACTCATAGACGCTGCCGATGACAACGGGAACCAGCAGCCCGGCTCTGACTTGCCACCTCGGAGTGCGAATTCTGCGTGCAAGTATGATGTGCTGTCCTGGGGTCAACCTCGCGCTCCGCTGAGACGTCCCTTCAGTTTCCGGAACCATCTGGCCACGGAGCAACCAGAGTCTACCAAGAAGACAACATCCGACGGTCCTGTGGACAGTTCGAGAGCTCCGAAACCCTCGGATGGGCCCGTACCTGCTGTTGCGGAAGATTCCCTAGCAACGGCGGAAAACTCCCTAGCAACGGCTGAAGTAAAGACCGCTGAAGTAAAGACCAATGAGGGACCTGCGGGTTGGAAGGGAATGGGACGCAATTCCATCAATGTGTCCCGAGAATATCCTAGTGGCCCTTCCTCACTGGTAATAGGGGGAATAAGGTTCACCAGTGGGGATACTCGGGTACGTGGCAATAACGCAAGGCCTTATGTGTGTTTGCCACCAGACCCAGTGTTCTTTGTACCCAGAGGCCCACCAATAAGACCTCCTCCCTGTAATCCCCCTATTAGATCGGGAGTAATGATGCAGCAGCCTCCAGAATGGAGAGTGGCCTATAATGAAGGGCGGGCTCATGTTCCTTTCCCAGCGGGAGGCCCCAGGTACCCGATGGAGAACCGCCCAAGGCCTATCACCTTTCCTACTTGCATTGGACGTTTCCATTCACCCAGTGACGTTCCTGGGCTTTCACGTCCAACTGTGTTTCCAAGGCCTTCGGGTGTTGCTCCTCCCCGTGCAATCCCTCCTCCACCGCCCTCCCAGGACAGCGGTTTCCCTTCCTGGTGTAAGAAAAGGATGGAAGGAATAAAAAAGTGAGGCAGAAAGGTGAAATGTATTCATTTGTGTGTTTATTTTGAACCCCCCCCCCCACACTCTCACACTCTGGTTAGCACTGAAGTGCTTTACATACTGGGGCCTTCAATAAGGATTCTAAATTTAGAAGGGAAAAATTGTTTTAGCATTTTGACAGTTGGTTTGCAAATTGACAGTTGGTTTGCAAATAGGCCAAATATGGCCCACAGCCACACCCATTCATTTGCATATTGTCTATGGCTGCCTTTCTGCTACATTGGCAGAGTTGAGTAGTTGCTACCCACATCGTATGGAATACAAAGTCTAAAATATTTACTGTCTGGTCCTTTACAGGAAAAGTTTCTTAAACCCTTATACTTTTATACTTTTTGAGGTAACTTTTAAACCTTGACATGGATTTTTATTTCATAATACTTTTGTGCATATAAAAAAAGTGTAATATAGCCCTGGCTGGTGTAACCCAGTGGGTTGAGTGCCAGCCTGCAAACCAAAATGTCGCAGGTTCAATTCCCAGTCAGGGCACATGCCTGGGTTGAGGGCCAGGTCCCTGGTTGGGGGCTGGTGGTTTTGGGGGGAGGGGTCTGATTCGGTAGGTCTGGGATTGGGGCTGGGAATTTGTCATATCAAACAAGTTTCCAGGAAATGCTGGTGCCACTATTCCAAGGACCACACTTTGAGAACCAAGAACAGGAAGTGAAGAACAAGGAGTTGGAAAGAGACATTCCCTGGCTGGCATGGCTCAGTGGATTGGGTGTAGGCCTGAGAACCAAAGAGTCACTGGTTCGATTCCCAGTCAGGGCACATGCCTGGGTTTCAGGCCAGGTCCCCAGTAAGGGGTGTGGGAGAGGCAACCAAACTCATTGATGTTTCCGTCCCTCTCTCTCTCCATTCCCCTCTCTCTAAAGATAAATAAATAAAATCTTAATTAAAAAAAAAAGTCCAAGATCTGAAGGTGAGAGAGCTAGAAGCTGAATCCAGAAGCTGTGGCCAAAGGGCAGCCAAATCCATCCTAGATCAGAAACTTTTCCTTAAGGCAAGCATTATCTACAAAGGCGCAACACTGCCTACAACCACTTCCTCAGTTGCCAGTCTTTTTCAGTTTTAACATTTCAAACCTCTCCTTTACTAATTAGTCTCTTCTTTATATTTGCATAACTAAATGGTCCATTCAAGCAGCTTTTGCCAAATGAAGTAATCCTCTGTCCAAAATGCATGTGTACTTTCTACCCAAGAGAACCTCAAACTGCTGCAGCTCCTGGTTACAAATCTATAAAATCCAAGCTTTGGGCTGAGCTGAAGCTCAAGGTCTCTATGACTTTTTCTTTGATCTGAAGTTTCTGGAAGTGGGAAGCTTTTCTGTAATGAGGAAGCCTTAAGTGACTTCTGCTTAAAATAGCTATGGTTGTGTGAGGCAGGTAATTGGAAGATATTAACAGATTCTGCACCAGAGTGTAGTAGTAAATTAAATCCGGGCTGTTCTCCAGCAGATATATTTGGAGGAAGGCATCGCCTCCTCGCAGCCAACCACAGCAGGGTGCGGCGCTGAGAAGGAGGCCACAGGTGTGCTGATCCATCTTGCTCCAGGGATCTCCAGCTTTTCCCTCTGGCTGTATGTCACTGTGGCCAGAAAGAAAAATGGCTTTAATGCTCAAATTCAAGGAGAGCCGGTGGGAGAGAAGGGCATCTGAAGTGTGAGCAGAGTATTGGGAAACAGCGGTGTATCGGGAAATGCCCCATTTCTCTTTGTTCCTCAATCACATGCCACCTGGCTTAGCCTCCACCTGCTTGACGGGCAGATTATGTGGGGAGGGGGTCCCTGCTCTTACATTTAAGCCCATTTGGGGATTAATCAGGCCAAGAC
>JAPYXV010002255.1:0-13295 GCA_028533065.1 Trachops cirrhosus
AAAATAGGAGGAATAATAATACCTGCTTCAGGGGCAGAAGGTGAGAATTAATGAGATGATGTGCATAAAAGGCTTTTTGCAATATTCTGGCACATGGTAAATATTAGCTACTGTTATTAATTGAGGTAGATCAGGATGTTTGGCACCCAGAATCCCCTTCAAGGAAAGACTTGTCACCCTACCTGATAGCAGATGGCTTCCAGTTGTCAACTGCTATAAGATTTACTTCAGCTGCAAAGAGTCATCTCACCCAAACGCATGCCCTACTGGGATCAGCCCACATCCAAATAATGGTTTGAGATGAGGGTGTCAAGATCCAGGCATTTCAGCCGAACATTGAACACCTGCAGAGTTAACCCGCTCAGGCTAGCTAAGGCTCCTTTAAGACTGCAAGGAAGTTCCACAGCTCCTCCTTCCCAAGGTTATTGATCTCTAATGAATAGCTTGCACACCAAAGTTTCTCTTTTCTTTCTTTAATATAGGAGTGCTTCTTTATTAAAAGAGAAGTTAATCGCTCACACTAGAGGCTGCAGAAGAAAATTCACTTAATCTTGCAATTCTAGAACAAACTTCGTGGTAAGAAATTTTTAAGTTTTCAAAGAGTGGGGGAAAAGAAGTGAGAGAAAAGCATTTAGGGCAGTTTTTCAACTTTGGCTTCAGCCACAGACATATTCTTGGAAGACGGAGTTGCCAGTTTTCTCTGATAACATTTAAAATTGCGTAGTTCACTTTTCTCAACAATCTAAGTTGAATTATACACATTTGTTCAAGACGACCAGCTTATATCACAGCATCGTCACAAGGTCAGACCACCTGCACTTGTACCTGTGACCCCTGTGACACTGGGTGAAAACCCACCATGTTCCACTTTTTCTGTAGACTCTCTCGGATTGTGTCCTCAGACCCTTCACAGAACAGTTGAACATTTCCTACCCGTCAGCCAGGCTGGGAACACGGGTTCGAGCAGTGATTTTCAAGGTAGGGTGGGTGGGGTGGGATGGGGTGAGGATTGACGCATGTAGTTTGAAAAGGCACATTCAAAATGCCTGTTGATATCATAATACAAACTCCATAAAGTCAGACTCAACAAATCGTTTCGGCTGCTGGGCAGTAGCAAAAAAACAACTATCAATTCACCTTCAAGTCGTGACAGAAACTTGGTGGAAAAACACCGGCTTGGAGGCAGAGGAGCCCAGCACGGAGAACAGTTAGGAAGGAACGTGCCAAAGGTGCCCCCTCAGCATCTGCTTTCAGAGCACGCAAGCCGAGCTTTGATAAGCCACAGTGAAAATAATTTTAAGATTTCAGAGTACATTTCTGGATATTGCAAAACAACAAAATCAACATTATTAAATTTAATTTAGCACATAAGGTTGATATCGAGTCCTAGGGAATACAAAGAAAAATAAGATCCAGTTTCTATTTCTTTAGGAATCGCTCACAAACAAGCAGAAAAGCATTTCTTCCAAAACGGTAATTACCAGTTACTCAGTAGAGTCACACATGAAGTGCCTTCACAGCAGAGCAAGGGACAGATACATCTGTCGGTATCATTGGTAAATGGTAGTGAAATGTTGTAATTTTATTTGATTTGGATCTTGAAATATGAAGGGTAGGTAGGTCTGCTCATATGTAGCATATAAAACTGAAAGCAACAAATGAACAAATGAAAAATGAACAAACAAAAACTCAAAAACATAAACAACAGTCTGGTAGTCACCCCAAGGGGAAGGGGGTGGGGATTTGTAAAGGTAAAAGGGGTCAAATGCATGATGATGGAAGAAAATGTGACTTTGGGTGGCGGGCACCCAATGCAATATACAGATGATGAATCACAGAATTGCACACTTGAGACCTATATAAATTTATTAACCAACGTCAACCAATAAATTTAATCAGAAAAAAAGAGGAAACAGCAAACGTGTAAAAAAGAAAACTGCTGTAAAAAAATATGAAATTTCCTGAGTTTAGGAAATGGCAAGAAGGCAAGAAGGATACCTGGTAATATAGTTGAGTGAAGTAGTCGTAGAGGAAGCCAGAAAAGTTGTCTGAGGGTAAGCTATTCAATGCTTCCAACATCAAGCAGAGGACTAGGAGTTTCCTCTAGTGGGCACTAGGTATCTTGCCACCATTTTTATGTATCACTCCACTGTTCTAAAAGATCTTACATAAGTGAGAGGGGCAGGGTGGGGGACACTAGACAACTACTAGCATAGCTAAAATTAAAACTAAAAGTAGTGACGATACAAAGTACTACCGGGGATGCAGAGTAAGTGGAATGCTCCTCTTGGTTAACAGGAACGCATGACATAACATGAAATCGAGCCCTGAAGTATTTACCCAAGTAAAATGAAAGCAAATGTTCACGCAAAAGCCCATATTTGCATTTATCATAGCTTTGTTCATAACTACCAAAAGCCGGAAATAATCCAAATGCCCTTCAACTAATAAATGGTTAAAAATTGGTATATCTATACCATGGAATACGACTCAGCAATAGGGAGGAACAAAGTATTGATCTATGCAATAACAAGGATGCATCTCAAAAACGGTATGCTAAATGAAACAAGTCAGACTCAAAAGCTAACATGCCATGTGATTTAATTTGTACCAATAAAC
Organism: Trachops cirrhosus; assembly: GCA_028533065.1. NCBI lineage: Eukaryota > Metazoa > Chordata > Mammalia > Chiroptera > Phyllostomidae > Trachops > Trachops cirrhosus. Next base: position 2,620 of record JAPYXV010002255.1, read on the forward strand.
AAGCAAACAACAGGGATGGAAAGCAGACCGGCGGTTTTCAGGGACCAGGGAAGTGGGGACAGGGCTGACTTGAACACAAATGACCACGAGAACGTTTTTTAAAAAACCATTCACATTTTCATTTTCTGGAGAGGCTAATTCAGTATGGCATGAAAAGCTCCACTTTTAATTGAAAATTTTATTGCTACAATTATAGATTCATATGCTGTAACAAGAAATAACACACAGTTGCAAGAAATAGTACAGAGGGATCTGTCTTCCATTTTGCCCAGTTCCTTCCAAAAACAACATTTTGTAAAATTACAACACCATGAACAGGATATTAACACTGACCCACTAATTTTATTCAGAATTCCATTGCTTGGACTCACTTGTGTGTGTGTATTCAGGTCCACAAAATTGCATCACCTCTATAGGTTTGCGTCCATCGCCCCGGTCAACACCCTGAGTAGTTCCAAAGCCACAGAAATCCCTCCTATTTTCTTTTTCCATCACCCAGCTCCTTCCAATCCTCCCACCCCTTGTCCCAAAGCCCTGGCAACCACTAATTTTTTTAATTTGTCTTACAATTTTTATCATTTTAAAATGGTATGAAAATAGAATATTATGACACATAATATTTTGGATTAGCTTTTTCCTTCAGCATAATTCCCTGAAGACTCATCCAATTTCTGTGTGAATCAATAGTTCATTTTTAATGAGCTGTATTGTATATGTATGTACATGATATATAAATTATATACATAAATTATATATGTATCTTGTACCCACCCTCCCTATTAACCCAATCTCACCCTGAGGTCCTTTTTCTGTTTCCCTGGATGAAAAAGTCCTCAAAGGGAAACATTTTGCCGATGTGGAAGAGGGGAAACCAAACACAACAGAAGTGCTAAAAAGCATCATAATCGAGGAGTTCAAAAAGTGTTTTGGGCAGTGGAAAGAACATCTTGATGGGAGGATTGCATCAAGTGGAGAGTACTCTGTAGGTGACTGAAGTTTAAAGATGTGGGAATAGATACACAACATATAGAAATAAATTCCGGGTCTTTTGGTGCCCCCTCTCGTATCTTACTTCCATGTTTCTGGGGGTTGCTTTGTATACTTCAATGTGCATATCTGACTTCTCACGGTCGGCTGTTTAATATTTTATCACTTCAGGTGAAATTTGGGAACATCACTTCCATTTAGGTCCCTTTACTTTCTCCACTTGAAAATGTTACTGTCTTGATTATTAGATGATGTAATAATTTTTGTTTCAATAATTAAATTATGATTTGTGAAACTCATGAAGAAAAAGGATTGTGTATAAGTCAGCTCAGGCTGACAAAACAAAACAGCATAGCCTGAGGGCTCACGCCGCAGAAATGTGCTTCCTCACAGTTCTGGAGGCCGGGAAGCTCCAGACCGAAGTGCCAGCCTATCCAGGTTGTAGTGAGAGCTGCCTTGGTTTGCAGACAGAACTTTCTCGCTGTATTCTCACACAGTACCTCTTGTTCTTGTTATAAGGGCACCAGCCCTATCAGACAAAAACACCACCCTTATAATTTCATTTAAACTTCACAGGCTCTATCTCCAAATACAATCACATTATGAGTTAGAGCTACAACATACAAATGATTGGAGGGCACAAAAAATTAGTCTACATCAAATAGTTTTAATATGTACCTGTACCTCGTTCCTTCCATGGTTCCTCTTTCTTTCCTGATGTCCCAATATCCCTTCTTTTACTATTTCCTTTCTGTTTGAAGAAATTTCTTTAGTCAGCCTTTAAGGATACACCTGATAGTGCAAAATTATTTTCCTTTGTTTGATAATGTTATTTGCCCTTTATTTATGAAGAATAGTTTGACAGCTATAGAATTCATGGTTGACAGCTTTTTTTTCTTTCAGCACTTAAAAAACATATTGTGTCATTTCCTTCTGACTTCCTTGATTTCAGATAAGAACATTTTTTATTTAAATTGGTGACTCCCTATACTTAGAAAGTGTCACTTCTCTCTGGTTTCCTTTACTTGTTACAGTTTTTATCATTAGTATTCAAAAGTTTAATAATATGTGATGTGTTTTGGTATAGATTTCTTTAGACATTACCTGCTTGCTTCTACTCAGGTTCTTCAGCCAGGGTTGTGTCTGTCCCCAGACTGGTAAGTTTTCAGACATCACGTCTTTAAACGCTCTCTCAGCCCCACTCTTTCTCATCCACTGGGACTTTAATGATATGAATGTTGTATATTTTGTTATTGTTATACAGGTCCCCGAGTTTCTGTTCAATTTTTTTTTACCATTTAAAAAATTTTATTTAAATTTCTTGTTTGTTTTAGAGAGTATTTTGGCAGTTTTCCAGTCTACTTTCTCTCTGTTTTTCATGAGTGAATTCTACTATACTGTCTTCAAGTTCATTAATTCTATTCTCTGTCTTCTCTATTCTATTATTGAGTCCACTTACTGAGTTGTTTTTCATTATGTATTCTTCACCGCAGTAATTTCCATTTTAATAGCTTACATTTTTGCTGAGATTTTCTATTTTGTGAAATATGTTTCCAGAGAATTTGTAACTAATTGTTGAAGCAGTCTTCTAATAGTTACTTTAAAGTCCTTTTACAGTTTTACCATATGGGTCACCTTGGCATTGGCATCAGTTGATTATCTCATCTCATACAGGTTCTCATATTTTTGGTTCTTGGTTTGACTGGTGATCATTTATTGCCTGAACATTGCTTATGTTATATTAGAAGACCCCAGGTTCTTTTGAATTTTCTAGTTTGGAAGGCAGTCATCTGCTAAGATTAAGCTGGGCTTGGCCTACCCTTGTGGGCTATGGTTCCAGTGGCAGTTTAATTTTCAGAACTTTTTAAATATTTGTTTGGTCATCCTGGTTTATCTGGCATCCTGAGCTGCCCCTGCTTGCTTATCTGGCACTGCCTAGGTGTAAAGGGATTCCCCCAGGCAAGGCTTCCAGGGGCCACCACGTGGGAGAGTGGTATGGTGGGCCCCTCCTGTTAGCCCCCAGCTGCCCCAGTGTCTGTGAGCAGGGGAGGGCAGACTGGGATGCATGGAAATAAAGAGGTTTGTCTCATGGGGTTGCTTGCTGTGACGTGGTCCCTTTTCCTCACTTCACCTGCTTGCCATTGTGTCTGTGGGTGGGAGAATTGAATCTCAAACCCATGATGGCAAAATGGCTTCCCGTTTGGGAATCTTTGCTATGTTTAAGTCTTTGGTGAATTCCTTTCACCTGAGGTTGTCAGAGGAGCTCCTGTTCAATCTGGGGGAAAACGAAGCCTAGTTACCTAGCCCAGTTCAGGACTCGGCTAGGTCATGAATGAAGAAACACCAGGTCTCGGTGCCCTTGCTCTGTTGGCTGGGGGAAATGCAAGATGTCCTGCTATCGTGCTATTCCTCCCGTGATGGGGAACCAGGCCAGTTTGCTTTTTTAAAACCACCTTTAGTTTGCTCCTGTGCCATTTATAGGACTTGTACTTGTGCATTGCAGAGGGGTATGGAAAAATGGGTCTGCACCCTCTTGTCAGGGATGAAGTGCAATAGTATGGATTAACTTTTTTAGCACATGGAAATGTTCGATGCCCTGAGTTGTAGTGGTGGTTACAGGATGGGGTACATTTGTCAGAATTCATTGCACTCAATAGGTGGATTATATTTTATGTACCTTATAAGTCATATTTGAATAAACCTGAAATTTTCTAAGAGTATGGGTAACATTTTTAAAGGCACGCAGCTTGTTAAGGATAACAAGAACTCCAGCTGGAACTAGAAGTTACCATCTGGGTGAAATTAACAGTATGGCACTGCAAAAACATATTTGGAGATAGATCTGCACCCTGGTTTTTGTTCTGCCAGTTTTATCTGCTTAACCTTGGATATTAAATATTCTTTCTGGGCTTCTGTGTCCTTACTCTGCTCTGAAGGGCATGGCACATGGAAATTATGCCACAACTGTGATTCGCCTCTGCTTTCTACCACACCATGTTGATGACTTCTATGGTTATTTTAACTTTGCAATTTTATAATTTGCAAGACAGGCGCTCTGATTTAATGTTTGTCTACTTACTGATGTTTCTTAGTGGCTCAGAAGTAGAGGTTTAATTAAATTTCTTTTCAGATCAGAGAGATACTTAATTGAAAGTACATATTTTGCCAAAATCTTTATTTTATTAAGGTTTGGAGCTTCTATAAAACCAATGTTCCGTATAGTAATAAGAAATTACCCTAACTTAAAATGGCAGTAATCACATCTAAAAGATGATAGCATTCAGAGGTGCTTTTGATATGAAAACAAGGTGCATTTCACCATTTTCTTTAAAACTAATTTCACCACCAGAAGAAATTTAGGAAACTCAGAAGGCAATGCACAGTTAAGTTTCAGTTTTATATATCATTATATATCAGGTAGATAGGTAGATGATAGATATAGATAGATAGATAGATAGATAGATATAGATAGATATAGATGAAAGATAGATAGATAGATAGATAGATAGATAGATAGATAGGAGTACACACAAACACACACACACACCCTTTATTGGAAATGGTGGCCATGTTCAGCAGTATTAAATTTTATAGGAGATCTGCATGGAGTCCTGAAAAAAATAAAGAGAATGTCTGCCTCCGAAGAGCAGGAACTTCTGTCTGCGTTCAGGATTAAACTCGCCAGAGCAAGTCCACTCGCACATGCGCCTTTGGAGAGTGCTTCCCACTCCACAGTCATGACTCAATAGCTGCCACCAAATGCAGGAGCACACAGCCAACTACGTATTTACTAGGTACAAATTAGAGTGCGCCATTTTCCTTCAGCTAGCTCCCACTAGCTTGAAATTTGCTCATGGTTTTTGGAGGAGTCCATATTTGTTGTTGTTGTTGTTGTTGAAACTCACAATTATTAACAACCACACCTAAAACAAAAACAAAAACAAACTAAGCAATCAACTAGAGCAGGAACAGAACCACAGAAATGGAGATCACATGGAGGGTTAGCAACAAGTGAGTGGGAAGAGGAGAGAGGGGGGAAAGGTACGGAGAATAAGTAGCATAGATGGTAGGTAGAAAATAGACAGGGCAAGGGTAAGAATACTATGGGAAATGGAGAAGCTAAAGAACTTATGATACATGGACATGAACTAAAGGGGGGAATGTGGGTGGGAGAGGGTATGCAGGGTGGAGGGGAGTGAAGGGAGGGAATGGGACAACTGTAATAGCATAATCAATAAAATATACTTAAAAAAAGAGCCCATATGTGAATGCAAATACCAAGCTAAGCTGGTACCTTACATGAACTCCCTGAGGGTAGACATCATATCTTAGGCAAATCTCTGTATTCCTGTGTATGGGACATAAAATTATGTCCAGTGAAATTCAGGAAATTATTCCATTTACAATTCTCTCTCTCAATCCTCCTGTAACATCAAAGATAAAAATCTTGGTTTAACATCTGTCTTTGCCATTTGTTCAACATATGGTAATATCCTTTTTAAAAAACTCTGAATGGACCTCAGGTGGACAATCAAAAGCAGGCCACCGTATCCACTTAAAATATAATGTTAAAAAGTATTTAGTTTTCCACCTCCCTTCTCTTTATGCCCAGTGATGCTGGTTTTATGTTTATAAAAACAAATGCTACTAACTTCTGTGTAGACTGCATCAAGAATGCAAAGTGGATAAAGCTGAATTAGACTAGGAGTAGGCTGTCTCCCTATTCCAGGAAAAAATAATACTGGAGCTGAGTCCTAAGGAATCAGAAATAGTGAGCCGATGAAAAGGCTCAAAGTGGAGAGAAAAGTATTCCATGGAGAGAAAAAAGCATGGGAAAAGGCATCAAAAAGTGGAAGAACATAACCTATTTGAAAAATCCTCCTTATAAAACAGTTGGGGCAAAGAGTAAGCCAAAGATTATGAATTTTCCCCTAGATCTATAAGAAGTCAGTTCAGAGTGAGGTGACCCATACGCAGGATGGGTCAGGATCGGATTTGTTACTTCCAGAGATCAGTCAAGCAGCAATCTGGCAAGTGGACTGGAGGGAGAAGGACCAGCAGCCCAAGAACTGAGCCAGGAAATGTGATGGAGGGGAGGGCAATACATGTCCGGGTACATTTGTTCTTTATTACCATTTCAGTTTTTTGAATGGCTATTGTTCTTTCATGTTTTTCTCTATCTTCTCCTATTCTGACACTTTTTAAAGAAATGTATTCCTTACCTAGGTTTTCCAACCTGTAAGCATATAACAATTGTTCATTATATTTTGTGCCTTTAAACAATCTGCTGTATTTTACAGATTTTTCACATGTTTGCTCAGATTTTCTTATTATATGTTTCTTCTTTTCATCTTGATCTGTTTAGCTACAAATATATCTGTTATAATTGGTTTTTCAAAGAACTGACATTTAAAAAATTATCCTGTTTTCCTGTATTCTACTTCATTGATTTCTTGCCTCATTTTTATTATTTCTTTTTTTGTTTGTTTCTTCAAATGTGCTCTGTTTCTCCTTTTCTGGACTATTGAATTTGAACCTCATGTATCTCCAACATTTCTTATTTTTTGATAATTACAGTCAAAGATATATACTTCCCTCTTGGCACTCTCTAGGAGCATATCAACACATTTTGAAATACACTGCTTTCATTTTATTTTGCTGTAAGAGTTTTCAATTTCACTTATGATTTCCTTTTTAACCCATGAGTTATTTAGAGGCATGATTATTATAGTTCCCATTCACAGGGGAATATTAAATGTGTTCTTTTGTTAGGAATTTCTAATTTTATGGCATGGTGGTCAAAGACTATAATACATATGCTGCTGACTCTTTGAATTTATTGAAATTCTTCTGTGGCCTAAAACATAATTGGTTTTGATGAAGGTTCCTGTATGCCAAAGAAGAAATGGGTTTGTTGTTCACTCAATGAAGCATGCTATTTGTGGTCTTCAAATAGAGATATAGTTATAGATAAACAACTATAAATATATATATACTAGATCTATATCCATGTATAGAGGTATACGAGCTCTATCTGGAAAAAGTCCAGCCATTGTTAATATTACAAGAACAGTTAGCGCAACATCCATGTAACCTGGCAGCCAAGGAGAGTGGACTGGAATGCACATGTGTGAACAGTGACAACTTCACTGTACTAGTCAGCGGGGGCAGGAGACGCCATTGAGTGAGCACGTGCACTCAATGTTTACATTGCATTCAGTGAGATGAGTGGCCATCACATTCAAGATGACTGACTGAATAAAGCAACAAATCTGCATCAAATTGTGCGTGAGCTGGAACATTCCTCCACAGAAACTATTCAGATGATTCAGGAGGCCCTGACTATGGGCAACTGGTGATTGGCAGCTTCATCACGACAATGTGCCCGCTCATGAATTACATCTCATGCAGAGTTTTTTGGTGAAACATCAAATCACCCAGGTGACTCACAACCGCTACAGCCCAGATTTGGCGCCCTGAAACTTCTGGCTTTTCCCAACTAAAATCGACTTTAAAAGGGACCATTGACAAGTTCCCCCAGGCTTCATTGGCTGTGGCAGTCTCTGAAAACTTCATTATTTCTGGTTACCTTGACCAGTTCTGAAAGGTACTACTACTCAGGTAGTTTATAGAATGTTTTAGTTGGGAGTTGTCTGATATGTTTCCATGATTAGACTGGGATTATGGATTCGGGGAGGAAGACCCAGAGGTAAAGTACCATTTTCAACTGTTAATACAAATGTTTTTTAAGCTTTTTTAAATTTTAATTGCTGTTCAAGTACAGTTTTCTTTTACTTCCATCCCAGCCCACCCCCGAGCCCTCCCCACCTCCCTCCCATTTCCACCCCGCCTAGTTTTTGTCTATGTGTCCTTTATATTTGTTCCTGTAAACTCTTCTCCTTTTCCCCTGAAATTTCCTCACCTCTTCTCTCTGAACACTGTCAGCCTGTTCTCTATTTCAGTGTCTCTGGTTATATTTTGCTTATTTGTTTGTTTTGTTGTTTAGGTTCCTGTTAAAGGTGAGATCATATGGTATTTGTCTTTCACAACCTGGCTTATTTCACTTAGCATAATGCTTTCCAGTTCCATCCATAGTGTTGCAAAGGGTAGGAGCTCCTTCTTTCTTTCTGCTGCATAGAAGTCCATTGTGTAAGTGTACCATAGTTTTTTTGATCCATTCATTTACTAATGGGCACCTAGGTTGCTTCCAACACTTGGCTTTGTAAATTATGCTGCTATGAACATTGGGGTGCATAGGTTCTTTTGGATTGGTGTTTCAGGGTTCTTAGGATATAATCCTAGCAGTGGAATTGCTAGGTCAAAAGGCAGATCCATTTTTAGTTTTCCTAGAAAATTCCATACTGTTTTCCATACTGGACTTGAACAGACACTTCTCTAAGGAGGACATACAGAGGATCCAGAAACACATGAAAAGATGCTCAGTATTGGTAGCTATCAGAGAGAGGCAAATTAAACCCACAATGAGATACCACTTCACACTGGTCAGAATGGCCATCACAAACAAAGCAACAAACAAGTGCTGGAGAGGTTGGGAGAAAAGGGGACCCTAGTGCACTGTTGGTGGGATTGCAGACTGTTGATACAAATCTTGATCATCTAGTTGAAGGAATTAGTATTTGTCAGTTTTCTCCACTTTGATGTTACAATTTTCCCTCTTCTACATATTATACTCTTCAGAAGCAAGCCATTATGTGCTCTCACACTTACAAGTGGGGAGTCATGCTCTACTGTCTCAAGGGCAAAATATTTACACAATTTGGAATTATCCTGCACAGGAGATTTGTCTTACAACAAAAATATTAATGATAATTATAAAAGACTCCTCAATGCCATGTGACATGTGCCAAGTCCTCATCTATGCTGTCTTCTTCACACATACAAGCATGTACACATACATTGGTATACACTTTTTATTCCCTTTTGTTTGATACTAAAAGTACAACTACCTCAGCTTTGTTTTATTTCCTGTTTGCCTACTAGCTCTTTTCCTACATCTTTATTTTCAACATTTCTCCTCCCTCTTTAGTTTTAAATTTAAAGGAAATTACTGGATTTTTAAATATTGTCTTAGTCTATATTTGTGGCTTTAATCCATTTTTATTTATAATAATAATAAAGAATTAAGATTTATTTGCATTACCTTTTGGGCTTGTTCCTAAAAACAATCCTTATCACTTAGGTCTTTTTCTTTTTTCCCTCCTCCTCTCCATTCTCTATTTCACGTTGCTTATTTGAACTTACGTATTTCATTGCATTTTTCTGATGGTTACACATTTTTTATTAAAGCATATAGTTCTCTTGTGCTAGCCAATGTCTCAATTTCATTAATACTCATGTCTCCCTGTCTCAAGTGATAAGAACCTTGGCCGACTTTTATCTCCCTGTGTTATCTATTACAATTCACTTCACCCATTTTGAGGGGACATTACATTGTAGATTAGGTGTTGTGGATGTGTATTTCCTTTCAATTACTGTTTATTAAAACAAATGACATTTATTTATGCCCTTACTTATTCTTGCTTTCCATAATTGTTGCTTCCTCACAAACTAATATAAATTCTTGCTAAAGAACATGCTAAAAAAATCTTTAGGTGAGGTCTATGGGTGTTAAGGTGAAAACATTTTTATTTTACCCTATTATTTAAATTATTTTCTCAATAATCTACAGTCGGTTTCTTCTCTTGGCCCCCAATAACACATGAAGTTATGGTGCTGTTGTTTTTGAGAAATATAATGTCCTATCTCAGGGCTGTGGCTTTATGGGTGATTTGTTTTCCACTGTAGATGCTCTATGTTAAATCTCACTCCAGTGTGTCTGGATGCGTGGTTTTCTTTCTTTCTTTACTGAGTGCTGCTTCACCCTCTGAAACCATTTTTAATCTAAGGTTATATGCCTTCCTTTGGCTCTGGAAAATGCTTTTTCTTCAAAGATTACCTTTCTACATTGTCTTTGTAAATATTTTTTTCTAGAATTCCTTTCAAATAAGTATTTGCATTCTAATTTGATCTTCTTTATCTCTTGAATTTTTCCAAATACTTTCTGCCAGTTTATGTCAGATCTCTCAGTATAATTTTCTAGCCTATTGTCTTTGTAGCTATTCTGCTATTTAAATTTTCTACTAAATCCATTATTTAAATAATTACATTGTTTCACATACAATATCTCTAACTGGTTCTTCTTTAGAAATATCTGCCCTTTTCTTATGCTTAGAATAAATTTCTTTATTTCCCTGAGGATATATATAATACTTATCAAAATTTGTTGTTTCTGTTCCATTAGCTCTGCTTCCTCTACTATATATTTTTGTTGTTTTGTGATTTTTAAAAAATTTTACTGTTATTTTATTGGCATTCCTTTTATAGGTTCAACTCCCTCAAATCACAATCTCTACATCTAAGAAGACTGCAGTCTGATCCTACCCTTACTCTTCTAGCTGTGATCTGTGGGGAAGGGAGCTGTACTCTAGGTAGATTGTCTGTTTTTGTTTTGTTTTGTTTTGTTTTTTGCATGTCAACATTTTATTTTTTTAATTTTATTATTTTTTGTTTATTCAGTACAGTTTCCATCCTTTATTCCCATTCCAGCCCACCCACCCATTCCTCCCCTCCTCCCTCCCCTTTCCAACCCCCCTAGTTTTGTCCATGTGTCCTCTATATTTGTTCCTGTA